>JAPYZK010002410.1:0-27564 GCA_030522785.1 Platygaster equestris | reverse complement strand
TCAAGATTTTTGACAATTTTGAGAATTTTCGAAGTTTGAAGTATTTTGAGGATTTTGGAAGTTATTGGAATTTTGAAAAGTTCGAGAATTTCAAAATTTGGGTACATTTCAGAGATTTGTAAATGTTCTAAAAATTCTGAAGATTCACAATATTTTCATAATTCTTGAAATTACGAAATTTTTACGAATTCTTCACATTTCGAGAAACTTGATAATTCGTAACATTTCAAGATTTTCAACAATTTAAAGGGTTTCGAAAGTTTTCAGTATTTTGATAATTTTCAGAATTGAAAAAATTTCAGAAATTTCCGAGATTTAATCAAGTTTCGAAAATCTTGAGAATTAAGGCAGTTTTCGGAATTCTTGAAATGTCCAAAATTTTACAAACCTCTAAAATGTCAAGAGATTTCACAAACCCTCATGAAAATTCGGGGAATTTTTCTAATTCTCTGATAAAACTTGACTTTTTAAATTTATTGCACCCATTTCTCCTGAAAATCACCTTAGCCCCTCCCCCCCCCCCCCACCGACGAACGAAATTTCTGATTACGTCCTTGGCCTTGAGGTGTGTAAAATTGTCGCAATGTCTCAAAATTTGTAGTTTGGCGACATCGAAATCTTTCATCAAAGCGAACAGTCAATCGGACGTTGGGCATTTGAAGAAACTGGACAGATTCGATTCTCTAAAGGGCTCGACCACGGATTCTCAAGCTGACGATACTTTCGGGCCTCTGAGTAACGTGAGATTCGCAGTTTTCGCGTTGGGCTCTTCAGCGTACCCCAATTTTTGTGCTTTTGGTCGTTACGTGGACAACCTTTTAGGGGAACTGGGGGGCGAAAGATTGTCGCGCCTATCGCAAGGTGACGAAATGTGCGGCCAGGAACAAGCTTTTCGAAAATGGGCTGCTGACATTTTTGCGGTTCGTGTTTTAAGATTTTTTATTTTCATCGTATTTTTCCAAATTTTCCAAACATTTAGAATTTGAGTCCAATTTACGATAATTTTACGAGAAAACAATTCTCTACCCCAAAATTTCAAAATAATTAAAATTAGAACTAAAATTTAGAAAGTCGAAATTTTGTCCGGGGTCTAGTGAAAAATGAGTAAGTTAACAGTATAATTGTGGATTTGAAAAAATTAGAGTGAACTTGGAATTATTGCAGCTCGCCTGCGAAACTTTTTGCCTGGACGACGACGATACTTTGTTGGAAGTTGCTCTGTCTATGGGTTCCGAAGCTGTATCGGCGTCGACCGTTCGATTCGTTGAGTCTGATCCTCAACCAATAGCCAAAGGTTACAATTTCGATAAAGAATGAATTTTTTTTCACTTTCCCAATGAAGAACTCAATTCTTTTTCACAGTAGTAAAAACATTTCGTAAATGAAACATTAATAATTAGAACGAAGTTTCACTACGTACTTAGCCTATACGATCGGTATTTTATTTTGTTCGTTATTTCACAGATTTCATGTTATTTGATATTAGACACTTCTGAAATGGGGAGATTCAAAAACTTCAAACAGTATCATCTAAAAACCGAGCCGTTATAAAAATTGAAATTTCTGAAATTCGAAACGTTAATGCTGATTTCGAAGTAGAATAGCGCGATTTTAAACTTTCAAGAATCGTAGTGCAAATTTGAAATCTTGAATAAAAAAATTACGTAATTAGGAATCTGAAAAGTCAAGTATCTAAAACATAAATATTCTGATTTGTAAAATAGGAGTCTCAAAATTTAAGATGCATAAATAGATTACATGGTATGAACTATACATATATGTTATGCACTATATATTATGTATAATTACATATTTTTGTTGTATAGTGTATTTTTAAATAAAAGTCATTTTTTTAAATTCAATTGGGAAACGAGAATCGAGTCAAGATCATCATGTAATAAAAAACTGAAGTGTAAAAAAAAATGGCACTTATTTGCAAAAAAAGATGTATTATTCTTATAGGAAAATAAAATAATCGAAAATCTTTTTTAGCTTTGAGCAAGTGCCACAACAGAAACGTAACAACGTGCAATATGATGAGAAAAACTAATCTGAGCAAAGGCAACTCAGGGTGAATATATAATATTTTATAACATATTTATTTATTTATTTATTATAAGATATGTGTGATTTATTATTCATACATTTATTTTATATATATGTTATTATTTCTACATGTATTTATTTAGATATGTATAATTTATGATCTATATATTTATTATAACATTTGTATTTTTTCAATGAGATTGGATAGTATTTTATTCAAAATTCATATTTACGCTTCAACCTTGATTCGCGAAAATTTTAGAACTTCAATTGAATCAATCGAAGCCATTACAGATTTCGTTACTCCTTCCAATTTCTCGATTCATTAGTTAAAAGCCGTTTAAATTAGAATACATCCATAAAAATTGTTTGCTTTCTGAAAATTCATATGTGTGATTATATCATATGAATATATTCTTCAATGTATAATGGATATATTATTTATCACATTTTGATCATTAATTTTGGAAATACAATCATTTCAGCGGCGTTACGCTGTTACTCGAGCTCGAAAACTTAGCAGAAAACGAAATTTCATATAAGCCAGGAGATCATTTGGGGGTTTTTGCATGCAACAGAACCGAGCTCGTCGAAAAAATTTTACAACGCTTGGAATCACCGTTTGACCCTGACACCAGTCTGGAATTGCAGATACAAAAACAGTCTCACACGCCAAACGGTAATAACAAACATAAATTTAGATTCATCGATTTTCAAAATCTTGACAAATTGTGGAACAAGTTTTTTTTATAATTAATAACGTCTTAAAAAATTCAGGAATACTCAAAACTTGGGTACCGCACGATCGTTACTTGTCAAATTCACCTAGAATGTTGTTGACGCGATTCTTGGACATAACTACACCCCCAAGCCCAAATTTACTTCGGTATTTTGCATCGATCGCTACAGACCCGAAAGAACAGACGCAACTCACACTGCTGGCAACCGTAAGTCCAAAAATCATGTTTTTTCGTGATTTTGATAAATATAAAAATTGATTATTCAAATGCCATTACATGACATGGGTATTATATATATTACACGAAAGCGAGGGGCGATTTACTCTCCGATAAATGGGAGTCATGGGAGTCGACTCCCACATGACTCCCAATTTGGGAGTCATGATTCCGAAGTTGGGAGTCATCATTCCCATCGATGTCAAACTTTAAACGTGTCAAAATTCAATTACCTGTAATTTTTAAAATTCTGAAAAACTTGAAAGTTCTTGGTCATTTTCGAAAACTTCATAATTCTAACATTTTTGAAACTCACGAAATTTCTGAAACTTTTTAAACTGTATTAATCAGTACTTTATAATTACTCAAAATTTCACAATTCCATTGTATTCTGGAATTTCCAAAGCTTTGAAAGTCCCAAAATTTTGGGAAATTTCGAAACTTTACAATTTCGAAACTTCAAAATCTTGAAATGTCAAAAATTTAGAAATTTCTTTGCTTAAAAACTTCAAAATACTTGAAAGTATGGGGAATTCCTAGAACTTCAAAAATGTCGAAACTTGATAATTTTTTATCTTTAAAAGTCTTCAAAACTTCCAAATTCTTGAAAATTCTCGAAAACTTCCAAATTCCGACGTTTGAAAAATTTCTCAAATTTCGAAAATTTTAAGCTTCATAATTTCAAATTATTCGAGCACTTCAAAACTTGCGAAATTTCCAGAATTGTAAAAATGTCAAAATTTGATAATTTTCAATCTTGAAAATTCTAAAATTTCGCAGTTTTTGAATATTTTCAGGAAATTCAAACATTTTAAACACTTGTAAAATTTCCGAAACTTCCAAAACTTCAGAACCTCATAATTCTTCGGAAATTCACAATTCCAAAGCTTTATAAATTCCAAAACTTCATTTTTTCGAAATTTTAAAGTTCTACAATTCCAAAATTTTCTAGACTTCAAAACTTCAAAAAATTAAAAGTATGCGGAATTCCCAGAACTTCAAAAATGTCGGAACTTAATAATTTTTTATCTTTAAAAGTCTTAAAAACTTCCAAGTTCTTGAAAATTCTCGAAAACTTCAAAATTCCGACATTTGAAAAACTCCTTAAATTTCGAAAATTCTAAGCTTCATACTTTCAAAATATTCGAGCACTTCAAAACTTGCGAGATTTCCAGAAATGTAAAAATATCAAAATTTGATAATTTTCAATCTTAAAAATGCTAAATTTTCAAAGTTTTTGAACATTCTCAAGAAATTCAAAATTCCAACATTTCAAAAACTTGTAAAATTTCCGAAATTCCCAAAACTGCAGAACCTTATAATTCTTCGAAAATTCAAAATTCCAAAGCTTTACAAGTTCCAAAACTTCATTATTTATAAATTTCAAAGTTCTACAATTTTAAAAATTTCGAAATATCTAGACTTCAAAACTTCAAAATACGTGAAAAGTTCAAAAATTGTAAAATTTCTAGACCTTATTGAAAAACCTGGAGTTTTGACCTTCAAACATGTCAAAATTCAATAATTTCTAATCTTGAAAATTCTAAAACTCCTATATTCCAATATTTTCAGGACTTCTTATATTTCCGAAACGTCAAAATTCCAATTTATTATTCATAACAACATTTAATTGAGGAATCCCGCCCAAAATCTTTGCCTCTGGCCCCGCAAAACCTAGGGACGACCGTCCGTGACTCCCGTTATGGGAGTCAATGGGGGTCACGGGAATCATGACTCCCAGTTTGATTCCCAAGTTGACTCCCAGAGTGAATCGCCCCTCGCACGAAAGCCAATTTTATAATCCCTACCAAGTATGATTATAATTCAATTTCGCATACATATTTTACATGAAATTAACTTTTATAATGTTTTAAATGTAAGTTTGTTTCAATCATTATTCACTCAGAATACCGAATAGTAAATTTCGAAAACGTGATGATTCTAATTTATATAAATTTTAAAGATTGAAGTCCAAAAATTTTACGTTCGAAACATTATAAAATCGAAATACAGGGGATTTGAAAATTTTTACAACAAAATTTCCAAAAATCGTACGAAAAATTGCCTCAGGATTCATCGGCTTACGAGGATTGGAGACACTGGAAGTATCCGAATTTATTGGAGGTTTTGGAGGAATTTACTTCTGTGAAGCCTTTTGCCCCGGTGATTATTTTGCACTTGACGCCCCTACAACCACGATTTTACAGCATTTCTTCAAGCCCGATCGTTCATAAGGGACAAATTCATTTGACTGTTGCGGTTGTGCAATACAAAACGGAAGGTAAAATACAAATTTGGAAATTTTTGGGCGATAAACTCGACTCAGAGTACAAATTTTGAATTTAAAATTAAATACAAAATAATACGTTTTTCGATTCAATTTTCCCCTATCCAATAAAACTTTGCCTATCGCTTCAGATTCTGTATGAAAATATAAAATACCAATTCAGATTAACATACAGAAATTAAAAATTTTTTTTCAATTGAGCAGTAGAAAAAATTTTCAAAATTTTAGTATGAAAATTACTTGACGAATCTGCATCACATAAGAAAAAATATCCAAGCTGCTGTTAGAAAAATATCACTGAGAATATTTTATCTTCGTGCTTTAATATTGTAATACGATTTTGTATATTGATAATATATTTTTGTCAGTCAAATTATTTTTCATAAAAATTAGTAACTGTGAAATAAAAATCAAATTTTTCCCAGGCGGCGGTGGACCAATTCACTACGGAGTGTGCTCGAATTATCTATACGAAACTTCCGATGGCGATGAAATTTATGTTTTTGTGCGGAGGTAAAATTCTACTTTAATTTGCAGAAGAAAACAATCATTTAATTAATTTTGTAAATTTGTAAGATCGTGAAGAATATAGAAAAAAATCTAAGAAAATAATTGGGATAACTAGACAAATAATTTATGTAATTTTCAGCGCGCCCAATTTTTACATGCCAGAAGACCCAAAACCTCCAATAATTTTAGTCGGCCCAGGAACGGGAATCGCGCCTTTCAGAGGTTTTTGGCATCATCGTCTCATGAAAATGACCACGAACAAAGGCAAACGTTTGAAAAAAATCAAATTGTGTTAGAAATTTCAAAATCTTTAGCTCAACATTTTATTGCAGGTCAAGAATTCGGGAAAATTTGGTTGTTCTTTGGGTGCAGACAGCGGGGTTTGGACTTGTATCGCAAGGAAAAAGAAGAAATGAAAAATGCTGGTGTTATTGATAAAGTGTTTCTAGCGCTATCTCGAGAAGTCGGACATCCAAAAGTAAATAGCAACATAATGCATGGATTTGAGGTGTTTTTTATGTTTATTCATTTCCGTATTTTTTTCATGTTTCCCATTTCAGAGAATGTTGTACATATTGTTTTTCTTTCCTTTTTTATCGTAGCATTTTCAATTTAATTTTGTTGTAGATCGAACAAGTGGAAAAAACTGTCCTTTTTTCAAATGATTTTTTAGTGAAAAAATCGGTTATTTTTATGTAAAAAAATACTTACGTAATTAAATATGTCAAAGTATATAAAAATATTGACAATATATTTTCAACATTTAGTTTGCACGTGTTAACGAGTTGCTTTAGTGTATATTTCGAAAATTTTGGTTTTTGAATAAATGCATTACTCCGCAATGGTTAAAACTAGTCATCGAATAAAGTGACGGATGTTCCATTTTTGCAGACGTACGTTCAAGATTTGATACTAGCAGAAGCTCCCAAAATTTACAACATGCTGGTTCGCGAAAGAGGACACTTTTATGTGTGCGGCGACTGTACGATGGCTGAAGACGTTTATCAGACTTTGAAGCAAATAATCCAAACCCACGGTCAAATGATGGACAAGGAAGTAGAAAATTACATGCTTTCCATGAGGGTAGGTCCAAACTATATATTATCTTTCATTGAAAAATTTAACTCAGTAAAAAAAATTGAACAAAAAATATGGAGGAGAATTAATTCAACGAGAATAATAATAGTATATTATGTAACAAGTGCGCAAAATAGGTTATTCCATGAGTGTAAAGTTTGGAACATGTGACGGATGCAAACGCGCGAGACGGAGGCGAACGCACGAGCGTAGCGAGTGCGTGCAGCCGAAGTCGAGTGCGTGAGCCGAAGTCGAGTGTTTCAAATTTTACACTCACGGGCTAACCTATCTTGCGCACTTGTTGCATACAGTGCTTTTTTTTACAAATGCACAAAGATGGCGCTTTTGAATGCACGAAAAATTGAAGTAGACATTTTAAAAAATTTTTTAAAAATCAAAAATTTTCGAAATATTTGAAAAATTTTGAAAATTTTATCATTGTTTCGAAATTTTCATAATTTTAGAAATTATTTGGCATTTTAAAATTTCTTAAATTTTTTGAAATTTTGGGAATTATCGGAAATTTTTAGGAATTTTGTAAATTTTCGGAAATTTTTGGAAATTTTGAGAAATTTGCAAATTTTTTTTAATATTCGAAAACTTTTGGAAATTTTCAGTAATTTGAAGAATTTCAGAAATTTTCGTAAATTTTGAGAATTTTGGGAATTTCGGAAATTTTGAGAATTTTGGAAATTTTCGAAAATTTTGAGAATTCTGGAAATTCCAGAAAATTTTGGTAATTTTTGGCAATTTTTAGAAATTTTGAGAATTTTGCAACTTTTCGGAAATTTTAAGAATTTCAACAATTTTCAGAGTTTTCGAAATTTTCGGTAATTTTGAGAATTTTGGACATTTTCGGTAATGTTGAGTATTTTGGAAATTTTGAAAAATTTGCGGAGTTGACAAAAATTTCTTAAAATGTCGAAATTTTTACACGGTTTGAAAATTTTCCAAAACTGGTGCAAAAATATTTCCAAAAACAGTGCGCAAAATAGTGTTTTGCGCACACTTATTCCGCATTGCTATACTATATCAATGAAAAATGCCATTTTGCACACACATTTTTTGCATGAAAAAGGGCCATCTTTGGGCTTGTGTAAAAAAAAGATTATTTCAGAAGACATCAAATAAAAGAAAAAAATCAAATAATAATCACAGAAAAAAAAACAGAAAATGAAGAAGAATAATTCCGAAAAGTGTTCAGTATTTTACATGTCAGTTCAAAACTTCTGTATAAAAACGATGAAAACATAAACATTCATCGACAATATCGATTCTGATCTAAAGAACATCGATTAATCGATATTCCCCATTCCCGAATTTAATGTTCACATCCTTTCTCGTCTTATCAGCCAATTGTAGCGTTTCGCGCGAATTTTCAAGGTCATCGCTCCGATTTTCACAGATCGAGATAAAATTTCGTCACGGGACAAGGCTTTCGCATTATTATTAAAAAAAAAAACATTTAACCATAAATCAACATTCGCTCAAAAATTTCAACTGACCTTTCTCCACAAAATGTACTGTAAATTTTGATCCGTTGTCGAGTTGTTTTGGATCCAGCGGCGCCATACTTGGTGGTGCGTTCTAATCCACTGCTGTTGTTACTGTTGAGGTTTTAATCCCTTGTTATTACTGTTGAAATTGTGACTTTGGTCCCGAGCATGAGAGCTCTACGCCAATTTCTTCGATTTAATCCCTTAATCCAAATGGCACTTGCACAATAAACACTCCGATTCACACGCGCGCGAGCACAAATGATTCGCGAAAATGAATTCAGGGAAGTGACATTATAGATGATTACTATCACTGACTGACACGTCCATACACGTCCAACCACAGAAAACCCAAACTAGGTTTGTTTACCTCGCGTTTTCTCGGAATCGCGCTTTTCCAAAAAATTCCAGGACGCGACGTCCGTAACTTCCGAACTCGAAAAAACCGTTAAAAATGAGACAGCTATATATATATATATATATATATATATACACATACACGATATGTACAACCAATGTTGCAAACTTTACAAAAAAAAAGTCGTGAAAAAAAAACTGAACTAGTTCAATTTTTTCGCAGAACAATATGGAGTCGATTTTTAAAAAGACTTATTTGAAGAAAAATATGCGTAAGCTTCGTTTATTGCTAATTGCTCATTTTTTCGATTCATTTCAAAATTGTACTCTAGCAATTTTTTTATTGATATCCGTTATACCAAATTAGGGGACAAAAATGGCAGCATATCCGCCAAAAATCGCCCATTCATCTAATAAATTTTACTTTTTGTCTAAAAAATTTTTCAGGACGAAAACCGATATCACGAAGACATCTTCGGCATAACTCTGCGAACTGCTGAAGTACACAATCGCTCGAGGGAAACCGCCAGGATCCGAATGGCTTCGGATAATTAATTTAAAATCGAATAATCAAACATTTTTTCTTATTCTAACTCAGGGTGTCCAATCAACTTCGCGTAAAAATTTTCATCCATTTACACGACCCCCCACATTATTTTTTCTACATTCATTGAATAACTAATCAAAAGTTGAAAAAAAAAATTAATTCAAGTATAAAAAATCTTTTGTTCAAGAACTCGAAAAAGTTTGTTCATTTCCAGAAAGTCCATGATTTTATATTTTCAGTATTAGACACCCCACAAGTATTAACCACGTGTTTTCAAATGTGATATGCAAATCGCGCATTCGTACATATCTTCCAAAAAATTATTATGTATTTTACCTATCTTTCTCTTAGAAGAATCAATTTTCGAATCTATATATAATTACTACAAATGCACAAGCTGTGTATTTTTCATATTCTTACGAAATGTTATGAGTTGGATATATTATATACATCGTTTTGCGATTTCATATACGAAGAAAATCAAAACTTTTTGCATCCTCCTCAAAATGTAAACTACATCTCAATGTACCAATTATCCTCGCTTTTTTTTTGACATTGAAAAAAAATTACAAAAACTCTTCTCTATGGAAACATACTCTTGGAAAAATCCAATGTAATCATGTATACTGAAAAACTAACTGCGAACATCCAAAAAATTTTTGAGAACAAAAGTTAAGATGATCACAATTTATTTCTATTCAACAAATCCGCCGTAAAAACAGTCTTAGTCAATAAATTACTGTCCGGAAATACTTGCATAATATCTATGTGTTTCATTTATTCCTTTACATTTTTATGAAAGGTAGCACTATTATTTATTATAAAGTACACAACTGATAGATCAAATACCTCCTTGATAAATGTGACTAGACTTTCAACGATGCAGAGCTGTTGTGTCGAGGCCAGGTTTGCCTTTTTGGATGACGTTCCCGAGGAGTTTCTTGATTTCAGCAATGGCTTTTCCTGGATTGAGACCCTAAAATGAAAACGTATTTATAATTTTTGAGCATGTCGTAACTTCACAGAAAATTTTATCGATTTACTGGGAAACATTGGAAAAATTTTCAACATTTTTTAGGCATTTGAAAATTTTGTCAAATGCAAAAGAATTTATGGAACTTCAAATTTTACATAGTATCTGGAGTCTTTTGAAATTGAACTGAGTTTCTGGAAACTCTTATAGTTTTTTCCTAATTCTCACCTTTGGACAAGTACGGGTACAATTCATTATCGTGTGACAGCGAAAAACTGAGAATGGATCACGTAACTTGTCAAGACGCTCTGTAGTTTGAGTGTCTCTTGAATCAATTATCCACCTGTAAGCCTATGGAATGAAAAAAAAATAGATGCAATTTGAAATCATTTACAGGACTCACATTCTAAAAAAATGTTGATTTTTGATTTCTCAATATTCCATTTTTGTAACTATCTTATGATTCTCAAACCCAAGAGAAATTCTATGATTGTACAGGACATTTACTTGCATAAGAACAGCAGGGCCCAAATACTTGTCCCCGTTCCACCAGTATGAAGGACAAGAAGTGCTGCAGCATGCGCATAAAATACACTCGTACAGTCCGTCCTGACAAACGAAATGCGACAAATTATTATTTTCATGTATTAATACAAATTATACAAATAACCATGAATTAAATTATAAATCAACATCATTATTCAAATTATCATAATTTCAATTCTACGAATTGAACACTTCCAATCACCTTCAAAAAAGCTCGATTAACAAATTTGATGAGTAATTCAAAGTTTTTTGTTTCGGGCTTTTTGCAAATTCAGAAAGAAGCCCGAATAATCAATCAAAAATTTGAAAATTGAAAACGAAGATATAAAATTACAAGTTTCTTGCGATCATCGACGCTTTGCAAATACTGCTGCTTTCCAGTTTCTTTGATGTCAGTTCTTTGCAGCCAGGGTTGAATGCTACGATACTGAGCGTAAAAATTCGTCATATCCGGTACCAGATCTTTGACTATATACATGTGAGGTAATGGATAGATCTTGGCAACTTTGTTGAGATTCGAGTCGATCTTACTGCAAATAAATGTTGCATTACATATGATTTTCAAAAAACTAGGTAACTCCTATTGAAAAGTAAGAGTTACTTGTTACTTGAGTTACTTGTACCTAATGCAAGCCAAAGTGTTGCTGCCCTCGATGTTCATAGCGCATGAACCGCAAATCCCTTCTCGACATGACCGGCGGAATGTCAATGTCGGATCCATTTCATTTTTTATTTTTATCAATGCGTCCAGCACCATAGGACCACACCTACAATAAGAAGTTATTTTTAATCAGTAATTGGACAGTTTGAGATTATTCATATTTCTCTGCAGAATCAGGGTTTGGTATATATATAAATATTTTTTTAACTAATCAATATTTACTTGTTCAAGTCAACTTTATATTCCTGCATGGATGGCTTCTCGTCCGGTTTATCCGGGTTCCACCGGTATACCGACATTGTTTTCAACCTGGCTTCAGCATTATTCGTTGCAGTGGCATGCAATGCCCTCACCTACAGACAAACTTTTTGCATCAATTTGCGCAATCTTGTAAAACATTTTTGCAATATCATTTTCATACAATCGAATTGGACTTGTCACACAAAATTGAATACTCAAATAGTGCCAGTGCAATAATGACATTAGATTCTGATGAATTAAAGAAACCGATACCTAAAAACGCGAATCAAAAATTGAATGTCTGAAATTGCAAAAAAAATTGCAATAATCGTCATAATATACAGCCATATTGAAATCCGATTTTTCGCAAACAGTTAATTTCGATGAGAAAAGAAAATAGATAATATTATACACACTTGTCTGAAGGCGTTTTTGCACCCTTGAGGAACAATGCTTGCCATTGTTGAACAATTCGCGTAATTTCGCAGAGAAATAAATACTAAATACGCGGTAAATTATGTAATTATTGCCAAAATAGGTGGAAATTGTCGGCTGTCATGACAATTCTGACAACACTGCAATGTGAAAAAATGGCGTCAAATTTACGAAGTCGAGCATCTTTGATTGCGAGAACAGCTCAATTCGCCAAGTTGAGCAAGTTCAGTTCAGTAATCGGTTCAGTGTGGTTCAGCAGCAACAGAGTATATAAGTTCAGACTGGTTCACACTAGGTTCAAACTTTTCCCGCCTTTCTTTTTTTCTTTCACCCTTCCGGCCTTTCGTACGGTGGTCAGCTACTTATCTCGAACAAAATTTATCAATTTTCCAAGAATCTTACATAATCGCTATCATTAATTGTCTACTTTTTACTGCTTTGACCTTTTTTTTCTTCTTAATAAGAGAAATTTTATGGGAGTGTCTATTCGTACCCACCCGTCTCACCCGTCTCACGTGACACTCCCAAATTTTATATTAGCTACGTACATTTATATTAATTTTGTAAAATGAAAATTTTACAACTGTGCGACATGGATCAAATAGATTAGAACAACGTTGTAATCAAAAAATTTTTATTCAATTTGTTTCATTTCACATATATTTGTACACAGCTGTATATATTTTTGAAAACATTAAAAGATGCAATTATTTTATTCCCAAGAAATTCATACACATTTTCCGTATAAAATTGCATATATATCATTATAATGTAATTTATCAACTTCAATCCACGTACGTATCTTTTAATTCGTAAGAAAGATTTTAAATGCAGTTGTCGCCCTAAAACAAAAAATAATCGGAATAATTGACTCGGAATCAATAATTCTTCTAACTAGGTAAAATTTGCAATTATATTTTTTCACCTCGATCGCGTATTTGCCTTGATAAACTTCTCCATCGAAATAAACCTTGGCTAATTCAGGTTGTTCCATGAAAAAATCCTTCGCCTCCATGGCCTGAATCACATCGGGAAATACAAAAATTTCTCGTCGAAGTTCAACGAATTGTCTGCAAATTATACAGTTTATACATGAGGGAAATTTTTCCTGTTATAATAATATATAGCATTAATGGCTCATCTGTATACTTTCAGAAACCAAAAGAAAATTTTCTGATCAAATGAGAACCTTTCAAGTAAAATTTCATTGCTTAGCAAAACTTTTTCCCAAGTATCCAGTGCGATGTCAGCTTGTATCGCGGAAATCGTCCTTCTAATTTCGACCAGCATTTTACTATCAGCGTTTTTTCCTTTTTTTGACCATTGCAAAATACTACCGACGTCTGTTGTATCGAGCTGTTTTTTACAACAATGTGAACAATTTCAATAATTTTGAAGAATCCGAAAAACTCAAATATACTTGAATTATGCAATATTTGTACTCCTTAAACATGCAATGACATGCATACCACTGGAAAATCTTCATCGGGCTCGATTTGTGTATTTTCCGAGCGTTCGTCGATTTCTAAAGGTTCGTCGTTTACCTGTGCAAGTTTTTACAATTAGAATTCATTATGATGTCATAGCTATGGTAATGAATTTATTAGAACACCGAAAAATTTCAAAACTTTGAAGAGAAATACAATAATCTATAAAAAATTTATAAATCCATAAAATTATCCATCGACGATGGACTTTGAAAATTCATGTATGAAAAATTAGTATATTTTCGCGAGGATCAAGACACATTTCATTCTTAAATAAAATATGCTTCATAGAATGTATCGTACAATTTGAAACTATTTGAGTTACGAAATCCAGTGATATTTGCATTTCTGAATATTGTTCCCAAAGATAATAATTTTGAGAACCGTTTTTCCAGTTTTTCGGAATTCGTTCAGAAAAATACGATCGATCAAAATTGCTTGTAATCTATATTCTTTAATGTTGAAATTGAATATTTTCTGTTAAAATATATTACATTTTCAATCATCATCGGAAGCTAATATCGTTTGCTTAATAACGGAACTCAAAATGTGCAAGAACCACCCTGAACGGAAAATCAATAAAATCCCATCACCTGTTCCCACTCGTTCATCATCTGCTCTAAGTCATCGTCGTTCACATCTTGAAAATATTTCCAATTTTTTTCTTCCTCAGATTCCTCATCACTTTTTACATGTAGAATAAGAAAAAAAAACGCAAAAATTGCAATACATATTAACCGACTAGAAACTATAGCTCTCATCTCTGATAGAGAGCTATACATGTATAAAAATATGAACTATCGCAATCACATATAGCGCGTAATTTCGAGTCATTTGAATTCACCACAAAACATGCTACCCCAATGAGACATCGCCGATAGAAAGAATGTGGTGTGAAAGGGGTAAATTTGTATCCCTTTTTTTATGGAGTTCTACGAAATTAGGCTGAAAATTATAAACTCCATGCATTCATACAGCTATTGATTAGTTCATTAATTTTCGTTCATATTACTTATATTTATTGGTATTTTTATCTGCGTGTGTAGTGTAAATTTTGTTAAATTTCTTGCTTTGATTTGAATATTTGAGAAAAAAAGCTCGCGCCATTGAACAGGGCCACCACTTTCTTTGTGGCAGTTGCAGAATCGCGTCTTCTTCGCGAAAACGTATGTGACATTTTCCGAAGAGAATTTTTTCATTTTTTGGCTAAAAAGTTGCAATTATGGCGGATGCTGCGGCTCGTCAACTGCAATACGAGTACAAAGCGGTAATTATAATAATTTTTTCGTAATAACATGTAATTTGTCTGTTAGAGTTAAACTCTGTGTAAACAACCTAACCTCAATCGTTTTATAAACGTTCACTGACGTTTGGATACGTAGCTTCTTCAATATTTTATTATAATAATATTTACGTTAATTTTAGTCAAAATTACTGCCAATTAATATTATCGTGTTTTTCGTTACCAACGACATTTGAAGAATTCATGAATTCTTAAATGTTGATGAAATTTCAATGATTATGTCCAAAATCTATATGAATCTTATATTTAGAGATTTGCATTCAGATACTTATACATCTGAAGATTTTCTAATTTGACATTTCGGAAATTAAATATCTGGTGTTATATGTATTAGCCCATTTGGAGCCTGAATTTGTAAATTTCAAATCTTACGAAATTAATGAGCCAAACAAGTAGATTAATCAATGTACACACTGCTTATAAAAATAAGTCATGAATATTTTTCCCACAGAATTCGAATCTTGTATTACAAGCTGACGTACGGTTAATTGAAAGGCGCGGACGAGATGAAGCGACTGGAGAAGTGTTGTCCCTCGTTGGTAGACTTAGCGACTCGAGAATGGGTGACAGAGCAATGCGCACAAAGCCTAAAAAAGGAGAGGAACCTAAATCAAAGTATGCATTTTTTCTTATCCCTCAAAAAAATTGCATATAAAACTATTATTCTCATCATGTAACTGGAATTTTTAAAATTTGTTCACTGTACACTTTTTCAATAGAATTTTTAATTGTCAGGTTTTCCTAAGATCCAATTCAATCTTGGATCTCATGAATTTTTATCAATACTTCACAAATCTTCATGTTATTTAGAATATTTCTGTACCATAGTTGTTAACTTACAAAATATTTAATTTTCAGGCGCGACAAACAGGACAAATCTCAGTCCGACTTCAGCCGGATGAAGGGATCTTCAGTATTATCCGAAGATGTCGACGAAATGATCGGCATCAATTATCGCCCGAAAACAAAGGAGACGAGAAACGCTTATTCTGCGATGTTGAGTCTCATCCAGGAAGCCCTAGGGGACCAATCTGGAAATGTTTTGTACGGCGCGGCAGATGAAGTCCTGGCTGTTTTGAAAAACGATAAAATGAGCGAAAAAGAAAAGAAGAAGGATTTATCTTTACTGCTCGAGGGAATGCCAGATGAGCGATTTTCGATGTTGGTGGGTCTTGGAAAGAGAATTACAGATTATGGGGTTGATGAAAAAAATGAGACGAATGAGGAAAATGTTGATGACGCGCATGTCATCAGCGTGCAGTTCGAAAATAGCAGCGAAGACGAAGAAGAGGATGTGAACACTGAAGTTGTGGATAGCGACAAAGAGAGCGAAGGCGAAGAAGCTCATGACAATAGAACTATTCATGCAGAAAATGTGAGTTTATTTTCCTTTTTTTGGGTAGAAAATAAGTGAATACAGTAAAATAACAACTGTTGATTTTTTTGTAAATTGTATAATTTTTATAAATTGTAAAAAATATTCATTTTTTTTTTCAATTTATTCAGATTATGCATAAAATTTAAAAACGAATGAAAAAAGAACAACTATTTAAATCTACAAAAACGTTATCATTGATATTTATTTTATTTTTCCAATATTACTTTAATTTCTGGTCCAAATAAAAATTTCATGTGTATTCTAAATTTTCTCGAAACTTCCAGTTAGCAGGAGCTGAAGAAACAAAAAAAGAAAAATCCCTCCATCCCCTGGACATCGACGCCTACTGGTTGCAGCGAAAACTCAGCAAAATTTACAAAGATGCTTTAGTATCGCAAGCTAAAGCTGCAGAAGTTTTGGCCGTGTTGAAAAATGCACCCGACGACAGCGAATGTGAAAACAAACTTGTACTTTTACTAGGCTACAGCTGTTTCAGCTTTATCAAGCAGTTGAAAATGCACAGAAATATGAGTAAGTAAAAACGTTGTATCAAAAACGAAAAGCAATTTGAATCTGCTCAAAAAAATGCGAAAACCTTGAAAATTCAGGGAGCTTATTGAAAAAATGCTATGCAAGATACGTTTTCACAATTCAAATAGATTTTGTTTTAATTTTTCCCAGTCGCATATTGCACGATGTTGGCATCTTCGCAGTCGGACAATGAACGCCAGGAAATACGAAATAAAATGAACAACGACCCGGAGTTGAAGAAAATTTTGTATCAACTGGAAGGTCGAAGCTCGGATCAAATGGACAAAGAGGGCAGCGAAACTACAGAAGCGAGAGCGAGACGAAAACGTCGCGAAGAAGAGGAAGACGCGGGTGATGGCAGTGGACAAGTTCAAGGCAATCGAAATGTGATTGACCTCAAGAGTTTGGTTTTTGCCCAGGGTGGACATTTTATGGCCCATAATCGCTGTCAGTTGCCGGATGGAAGTTACCGAAAACAGAGAAAAGGGTGAGATTTTACTTATTTTTGATTTTCGAATTACATTCCAATTTTGATATTCGAATATGCGAAATGCAGTATTTAAAAATTTAACAGTTTTAAGACACGAACATTTCCAAAGATCTCTACTTTATTGCGGAAATTTTAACCTACTCAAATTTGGATGTTTGTATTTGAATCTAGATTTTTAAAAATGCTTATTTCTTGATATAGAATATATAAAATGAATATATATATAAGTATATAATATAATATATATAAAATATATAGAATGTATAAAAAACGTGAGTTGACAATTTTGATTTCAAGCCGATTGTTACTTTTGGTCGCTATATATTCGTAAAATTATACAGAATTTATATCTTCGAAAATTCTGGACTCAAAATAGTACCATTCCAAAGTTATAAAATGTGTGAATTGACACAAATATTGATGATTAAAATTAAAATTATATTACGCGAGCAGAAACGAGTGTTGAAATGTTGAACTCTGAAAATTTAACTCTACAATCTTATTTACAGTTCGAAAAGAAAACTGTTTGCATTTATTATTTACAGATACGAAGAAGTCCACGTTCCAGCCCTGAAACCCAAACCGTACGGGGAAAATGAAGAACTCGTGCAAATCGGAAGCCTGCCCAAGTACGTTCAACCAGCTTTCGCGGGTTTCAAGACGCTCAACAGAATTCAGAGCCGGCTTTACAACAGCGCTTTGGAGTCCGACGAAAATCTTCTGCTCTGCGCCCCGACGGGTGCCGGTAAAACCAATGTCGCTTTGCTCTGCATGATGCGGGAAATCGGGAAACACATCAACGACGACGGCACGATCAACGTCGACGATTTCAAGATCATCTACGTCGCCCCGATGCGTTCCCTGGTGCAGGAAATGGTGGGCAGCTTCTCGAAAAAACTGGAATCGTACAATTTGACGGTTTCGGAGTTGACCGGAGATCACCAGTTGACGCGGGAACAAATTGCGGCTACCCAGGTGATCATTTCCACGCCGGAAAAATGGGACATCGTCATGAGAAAGGCTGGGGAAAAGACGTTCACGTCGTTGGTCAAGTTGATCATCATCGACGAGATTCATCTTCTTCACGACGATCGCGGTCCCGTGCTCGAAGCGCTCGTTGCCAGAACCATCAGGAATATCGAGGCGACCAAACAGGACGTGAGAATCGTGGGTTTGTCCGCGACCTTGCCGAATTACAAGGACGTCGCGGAGTTTTTGAGGATCAACATGAAGTCGGGGTTGTTCCATTTCGATAACAGTTACAGACCCGTGGCTTTGGAACAGCAGTACATTGGGATTACAGAGAAAAAAGTGAGTTTCTGGGACGAGTACTGTCATGCGCGAAAACGGAATTTGTTATTTGGAAATGTTTCTTTATCATTGGGTTGTTGATTTTGAAGAAAAATTCATGTTTTTCCTTTAGTCCGTGTTTTTCTTTGTTTTTTGACTGGGAATATCGAAAAACATGGATTTTTCTGAGGGGCGATTTGAGTTTTGACACGTTTAAAGTTTGACATCGCTGGGAATCATGACTCCCAACTTGGGAATCATGACTCCCAAATTGGGAGTCATGTGGGAGTCGACTCCAATGACTCCCATTTACCGGAGAGTGAATCGCCCCTCGGACTTTTCTTCAAAATTTGTTATTATTAATTCAATTTATAATTTAATTTATGTACTTCATTGTATAATTTAATTTATGTACTTCAATTTACAATTCAATTTATATATTTTAATTGATAATTTTTTCAGGTCCTGAAAAAAGCCGACGTCCTGGACGAAATCGTATACGAAAAAACTATGGAACGCGCTGGGAAAAACCAAATTCTCATTTTCGTGCATTCCAGGAAGGAAACGGGAAAAACTGCACGTGCCATTCGACGCATGTGTCTGGCTCGCGACACTCTGGGTTCGTTTTTGCGCGAAGGCTCGGCTTCGATGGAAGTTCTTCGAACTGAAGCTGAACAGGTCAAAAACCAAGAACTCAAGGACCTTTTGCCCTATGGATTCGCTATTCATCATGCTGGAATGACAAGAGTCGATCGTACATTGGTGGAGGATCTTTTCGCAGATAGACACATTCAGGTTACTAATAGTAAAATTTCTCATTTGTTTCCGATTTTATACCATATCTTTCCAATTTTTCAATCGAAGAATTCAAAGTTTGTAAATATACAGAATATTTTATAGCATACCCTGTTTCCGATTTCAGGTTTTGGTATCGACGGCCACCCTCGCCTGGGGCGTGAATCTTCCAGCCCACACCGTCATCATCAAGGAAACCCGAATCTACAGCCCCGATAAAGGAGCCTGGGTCGAACTCGGCGCCTTGGACGTACTCCAGATGCTTGGTCGTGCCGGCCGTCCCCAATACGACACCAAGGGCGAAGGCATCCTGATCACCAACCACGGAGAACTGCAGTATTACATTTCCCTTTTGAACCAGCAACTCCCGATCGAATCCCAGCTCATCAGCAAAATGCCCGACATGCTGAACGCGGAAATTGTTCTCGGAACGATTCAGAATGTTCGAGATGCCGTCGATTGGCTGGGGTACACATATTTGTACGTGAGGATGTTGAGGTGCCCGAATTTGTACGGGATAAGCCCGGACAAGAGGAGAGAGGATCCCGCTTTGGAACAGTACCGAGCTGACCTGGTGCATTCCGCGGCGATGACCCTGGAGCGTGCAGGCATCATCAAGTACGACAGAAAAACGGGGAATTTCCAGTCCACGGAGATTGGCAGAATTGCCTCCCATTATTATTGCACGCACGAGGCCATTTCTTTGTACAACAAAATGTTGAAGAGGACTTCGAGTGACATTGATCTTTTCAAGGTGGGTTTTTTGGTTTTTTTGAACTTTGGAGTATGCAATTGAAAGTTTTTTTGTTTTCAGGTTATAGATAATGTTTATTATCGATGGAATTGATTGTCAATGGGCTGATAATAATTTTATGGTTTTAATTGATTTTTTCGATTTACCCGTTCAATTTTTGGAAATTGAAATGTTTTTTTGCTAGAAAAAAAATCCACCGAGTCGGGAATTGAACCCAGGACCTCCTGGTTTCATTGATGAAATTTAAATTGGAATTTCATCAATGAAATTAGAAGGTCCTGGGTTCGATTCCCGGCTCGGCGGATTTTTTATCGGCGCTTAGCAATTGGTCCGCTTGACCACCGAAGCGGTTGGGAAACTTGATAATTTTCAACATTTCGAATATTTCATGATTATCAACAATTTCGCAAATCTTCAAAGTTTAGAGTATTTCGAGAATTTCAAAAGTCCACAGAATTTTGACGATTTTAACCATTTCAAAAATTTGGGAAATTTCAGAGATATCAAAAAGTAGTGGCAAATCTGAGAATTTAGGAAATTTTCATAATTTTCTAATAAAATTATACTTTTTGAATTGGTTGAATTAATTCCAAGTAAAAGTCACCCCAGCTCCCCCCGAATGAAATTTCTGGCGACGTCCTTGTTTGATGATGTTGTTGAAACATTAATATATGTAAAAAAATAAGAATGAAAATTACCCAAGAACACATACAAAAATGGACCTCATTAAAAAGTGTTTCACCCCCTTCAACCCTCCAAACAAATTCATACAAACTTTATCTCTTCGTCCTACAACCCTGCCCCCCCCCCTTCCCCCCAAATCCCCATCACCGGGATTAACTCAAAAAACTAACTCAATTCGAAGTAGCTCAGTTGGTTAGAGCACCCGACATGAAATTGGGAGTTCCTGGGTTCGATTCCCGGCTCAGTGGATTTTGTTTTGTCTCGCCAAAACTATTTTAATTGCCAATTAATAACGAAACTGACTGAGAATATCGAAAAACATGGATTTTTCTTTAAATAATAATCATGTTTTTCAGGTGTTCTCCCTATCGAGCGAGTTCCGCAACATTCGCTGGAACAAAAACGGCAAGGAAGGCTTCGAGCTGCCCCAACTGATGGAACGCGTGCCGATCCCCATCAAAGAAGGCATAGAGGAACCCGGGGCGAAAGTCAACGTCCTCCTACAGGCCTACATCTCCCAGTTAAAGCTCGAGGAGTTTTCCCTGATGACGGACATGGTGTTCGTCGCCCAGTCCGCGGCTCGTCTCATGCGCGCCATTTTCGAGATTGTGCTATCGCGAGGTTGGGCCCAACTCACCGACAAATGCCTCGCCCTCTGCAAAATGATCGAGCGTCGCATGTGGCAGTCCATGTCGCCCCTTCGTCAATTTCGCAAAATGCCCGAAGAAATCGTGAAGAAGATCGAAAAGAAAAATTTTCCATGGGAGAGGTTGTACGATCTGGGACCCAACGAAATTGGCGAATTGGTCAGAATGCCGAAACTGGGAAAAACCATTCACAAGTACGTCCATCAGTTTCCCAAGCTGGATTTGTCTGCGCACATTCAGCCGATCACGAGATCAGCGCTTCGTGTCCAGCTCACCATTACACCGGATTTCCAGTACGACGAAAGAGTTCACGGAGCTTCCGAAGCATTTTGGATCCTCGTGGAAGACGTCGATTCGGAAGTCATTTTGCACCACGAGTACTTCCTGTTAAAGGCCAAGTACTGCCAGGACGAGCACCACGTCAAGTTCTTCGTTCCCGTGTTCGAACCCCTGCAGCCGCACTATTTTCTTCGCGTCGTTTCGGATCGTTGGATCGGGGCGGAGAGTCAACTCCCGGTGACCTTTAGACACCTGGTGCTCCCGGAGAAGAATTTGCCGCCGACCGAGCTGATCGACCTCGAACCATTGCCGATAACGGCCTTGAGGAATCCGCTTTACGAAAAGTTGTACGAGAACTTCGTACAATTGAATCCGATTCAGACTCAGGTTTTCAAGTTCGTGTATGACTCGGACGACAATGTCTTCATCGGCGCACCGAGTGGCTCGGGAAAGACGACCATTGCGGAGTTTGCGATTTTGAGATTGATGATTCAAAATCCGGAGGGGAGGTGCGTTTACATGGTACCGAAGGACGCACTCGCGGAAATCGTTTACAGCGTCTGGGCTGAGAAGTTTGGCGCGCTTGACAAAAAGGTGAGTTTATTAACCCCGAGTTATTTTCGAAATAATTATTATAATCCATAATTACAAACTCGTGTGATTCAAAAATTTGCTTCTGGCTTGTTTCAGAAATCTCACTTTTGTTGAAAAATTATGATTATAGGTATATTATGATTGGATAGATTTCCAAGGCATACCAATTTGACAAATATTTGATGGATTTTGATGTTCTGGCAAGAATTTCAGCGATTATTCCAGAGTGAAAAGAAAGGCCATAAAATGATCAGAAAAACGTCAGTTTGATGTTGTTCATTGTCAGCTGACAAACTGAAAACTAATGTCTATTGATGTTTTCCGGTAACACAAGTCTGCTTGATATTTTCTTGTGACCTCGATCTGATGTGAAAATTATATACACGTGATGTATTATCGCATACATTACTGTTATATTACGCGAGTGCAAAAAAAGGTCAGAAAATGATCAGAAAAGCGTCAGTTTGATGTTTTTCATTGTCAACTGACAAACTGAAAACTGATGTCTATTGATGTTTTCCGGTAACGCTTACACAAGTCTGCTTGATATTTTCTCGTGACCTCGATCTGATGTGCAAATTATATACACGTGACGTTTGATCGCGTATATTACTGTTATACTTATTTTTTCGTGCATCAAACTTTTTTTATATTATGTAAATAAATATCAAGTAAACGCTCTTTTTCAATAAAAAATTTATTTTTATAATTTGTCAAAAGTGTACATAAAACAAACAACATATGGCACAGAAAAACCACGTTATCTAATTTTACAGTTTACATAATTTTTAGCAATTTGAAAATTTCACAATTTACGCAATAATATAGTAGAATCCAGAGTATCAAAAATTCCAAGTTTTTAATTCTATTTTCAACTTCGTTGAAAATTGATATACTGAAAGAAAGGAAATATTAACATCAACAATATCTGCAATCTGTAAAATTTTATAGTTTAAAAAATTGCAAATCCCAAAAATACAGGTTAGAATATTACAATTGTGCACAACTTTGAAAAATTTTTTAAACATTGAAAATTCTAGAATTCCAAAACTTGGAAAATTTTTAAACTTTGAAACACAAATATTCTATAGTATAAAAATGATTTCAGACTTGAGAATTTACTCCAAGACTCGCCAAACAAACTGTCTATTTCTCGTTTTCTGGATGTGAGATTTCCGAGCCACGCATTTTTTTCCCTGCATGCCCCAGGCGATTGTGTGAAGTCCACGAGACTGAAAAAAATTAGATTAATTTTATTGATATAATTTGTCGTGTATTCCCAAGAAATAACAATGCAATATAACCTCACTGCGAAAAAAACGAACTTTAACAACTAATCTGAAAATTTAAATAACTTTATAATGATTTTTAGGTACTTAATGCAGCTGATTTCATTTTCCTAGTCGATTTCTCATATCAAAAGCACTTTATTTAAGAAGTATGTCAACGTAGCTGCATAGTAATTACATAACATTACATTTTATATTAAAATTACATTATTAATCATATGACTAAAGTCATTTCTATGTCAGTTTCATATTGTTTGTGACCTGAGCAAAATCTGTTGAACGTTCGCTGACGAAATCTGACATTTTTTTTTCGCTCGGTTTATTTTCAGGTCGTTAACTTGACCGGTGACACGGGTACGGACTTGAAACTCCTCGCGAAAGGTCAAATAATCATTACCACCGCTGACAAATGGGACGTCCTCTCCCGTCGTTGGAAACAACGGAAAAACGTCCAAAACATTCAGCTTTTCATCGTGGACGAGCTGCAATTGATCGGCGGGGAGGAAGGTCCCGTTCTGGAAGTCGCGTGTTCCCGAGCGCGCTACATATCCTCGCAGCTGGAAAAAGTCAACTCGACGCGAATAATTGCACTCTCGGCGCCTTTGGCCGACGCAAAAGACGTGGCCCAATGGTTGGGGGTACCAGCAGCGACGACCTTCAATTTCCATCCGTCGGTGCGTCCCGTTCCGCTAGAACTTCATGTTCAGGGTATCAGCATCACGCACAACGCGTCGCGACTCGCTGCCATGACGAAACCAGTTTACAATGCGATTTCTAGGTGGGTGAAAACAATTATTGTCAATGGACGGATTGAAACGATAAATTATCGATTGAAGAATTTCCTATTTTCCCGAGGGGCGATTCACTTTGGGAGTCAACTTGGGAATCAAACTGGGAGTCATGATTTCCATGACTACCATTGACTACCATGACTCCCATTTATCAGAGAGTGAATCGCCCCTCGTATTTTCCGTGTTTTTTTTTTTTTTTTTTTTTTTATATTTACAATGTTCTTTAGGTACGCCCCGGCCAAGCCCGTCATCGTATTCGTCCCCAGCCGAAAACAAGCTCGAATCACCGCTATCAGCATCCTGACCCTCGCCGCCGCCGAGCAACAGAAGCCAAAGTTCCTGCACGTCGAGGAAGTTGATATTATGCCCGCCATCAAGGACATCAGCGACGAAACCCTCAAGGAAACCCTTCTCCAAGGCGTCGCTTACCTACACGAAGGGCTTCCCGCCCACGATCGACGACTCGTCGAGCACCTCTTCGACGTCGACGCTATTCAGGTCATCGTTGCGACGCGTGATCTCTGCTGGGGCCTTTCCATAACGTCTCATCTCGTTGTTGTCATGGACACGCAATATTACAACGGAAAATGTCACAGTTACGAAGATTATCCGATCACGGACGTTCTGCGGATGGTCTCGAGGGCGAACCGAAATACGGAGCATGACGCTAAGTGCGTCCTGCTCTGTCAGAGCTCGAAGAAGGACTTTTTCAAGAAGTTCTTGAACGAGCCACTCCCAGTGGAAAGTCATTTGGATCATCGTCTTCACGATCATTTCAACGCGGAAATCGTTACCAAGACTATCGAGAACAAACAGGACGCCGTGGATTATCTCACTTGGACTTTCTTGTATCGACGGTTGACCCAGAATCCGAATTATTATGGATTACAGGTAATTTCGACAGTTCTTGGAATTCGGAAGATTTGAAAAATGTAGAAACTGTGGAATTTTGAATTTGAGCTTGGAATATTAGAAAAGCAGATAGTTTTTTGTACTTGTCAATAATTTGGAAATTTGGCGAATTTTTTTTTTCTCTGATTTTTTTTGTAATTTGAGGAATTCTGTAGATTAAAAATTCAAAATTAGATATTTAGAACTTACATGTTTCGAGATGCAAAATTGTGTATATTCTAAAATTTTTTGAATTTTTGGACACTGGAATTCAAGATTTTTTTCCGAGTCTATAAGTTAAGATCAAGAAGAAAAAATTCAGAATTTCGACAATTCTTGGAATTCAGAAAATTCGAAAAATCTAGCAACGCCGAAATTTTGAATTTGAGCTCGGAATATTAGAAAATCAGACAGTTTTTTATACTTGTCAATAATTTTAGAAATTTGGCGAATTTTTTTTATTTCCATGATTTTTGTCGTAATTTGAGGAATTCTGTAGATTTAAAATTGAAAATTAGACATTTAGAACTTAAATTTTTCGAGATTCAAAATAGTGTATATTCTGAAATTTTTCATCAAGTTTTAGAGGGAAAAATTTCTGAATTTTTTGGACATTGGAATTCAAGATTTTTTTTTGAGTCTAAAAGTTAAGATCGAGAATGAAAAATATTGGATTTAGAATTTCGACAATTCTTGGAATTCAGAAAATTCGAAAAATCTAGCAACTCAGAAATTTTGAATTTGAGCTCGGAATATCCGAAAATCAAACAATTTTTTACACTTGTCAATGATTTCAGAAATTCGACGAATTTTTGTTGATTCCATGATTTTTGTTGTAATTTGAGGAATTCTGTAGTTAAAAAATTACAAATTAGACATTTAGAACACAAATTTCTCAAGATTGAAAATTGTGTATACTCCAACATTTCTTATCAAGATTCAAATGCAAAAAATTTCCGAATTGCAATGTACCCCACATAAGAAATTACTTCATTCCACAAATTTACAGTGTCAAAAAATGCATATGCATTTATTACGATTTTTATTAACTGATATATCTTCATATCAGCGTTTATGTTGTTCGCTACTTTTCAACCATTTTTCGGATATTCAAAGTTGTGAATCTAATTTGTGAATTTTTGTTCAGGGCGTCACTCACAGACACCTCTCCGACCACCTGTCCGAACTCGTCGAGAACACCTTGAATGACCTGTCCCAGGCGAAGTGCGTCTCCATTGAGGACGACTTGGACGTGACGCCACTCAACTTGGGCATGATCGCCGCGTACTACTACATTAACTACGCCACCATCGAGCTCTTTAGCCACTCCCTCAACAGTAAGACGAAAATCCGTGGCCTCCTGGAGATCATCACTTCGGCCGCCGAGTACGAGGCCGTGCCAGTGCGCCAGCGCGAGGAGAGTCTCCTCCGGAGCCTCGCCAACCGGCTTCCCCATCCGCCTCAGCCTAAGGACGGCAGGATGGCCGTACCGTCCGTTAAGGCCGAACTTCTGCTCCAGGCCCATTTGTCCAGGATCCAGCTGGGCCCCGAGCTCCAGAAGGACACGGAGCTCGTCCTGAGCAAGGCTATCCGCCTCATACAGGCTTGCGTCGACGTATTGAGTTCCTCGGGATGGCTCACGCCTGCCATGGCTGCCATGGAACTCGCCCAGATGGTCACCCAAGCTATGTGGGCCAAGGATTCGTACCTCAAGCAACTTCCTCATTTCACTCAGGAAGTCATCAAGCGTTGCACCAGTAACGACGTCGAGACCGTGTTTGACGTGATGGAGCTCGAGGACAACGACAGGAATCAGCTTCTTCAGCTGACGGACGCGCAGATGGTGGACGTCGCGAGGTTCTGCAACAGGTATAATTTTCTTTGCCTATTTTGTAACTTGAGTCACATGTAGATGATAAACTGATTGAATAATTATAGTGTATTGTGCGACTAGAGGGAAAAAGAGGAGATTCCTCGAGCGTGGAGATTGCCTCATGAGCGTAGCGAGTGTGGCAACACGCGAGTGGAAATTACTCCAAATTACGACATGAAATCAAAATTTGGAACTCCTAACTTCAAATTCAAACGTGAATCTCCAATTTTGAACTTTGTACTCCAAATTTCGAACCCAGGGTTCAAAGTTCTTACTACTATTCTGAGCCACAAATCTCCAATTATTAGAACTTCAAAATTTAAATGTGAACTCCGAACTTTCAGGGGGGGGGGGGGT
>JAPYZK010002409.1:0-19198 GCA_030522785.1 Platygaster equestris | reverse complement strand
TTCGAAATTCATCGTCGATTTTCAGCCAAACCATTTATCCCAGAAAGCTAATATTATACGGTTTGACTACACTCGGTGAACCCTTCGAATAGACTATAATACATTTGGGATCGGAGCAACTTCGAAAATCGCGATATTTCCGAACTTTTTCCTTTCGGGCTTGTCTATCTATATGCCCATGGGCATTCTGCTCGATTTCTCGAGGTCGCTTCTTCTTCGGGTTCTTCGACTTTTTCGTAATGGCGGGGGTATTCTATGGATAGGTGCGCGTGTTTTAGACGACTTTTTCAAAATTTTGGTAACTCCAGGTATTTGAATCTTTCGATCCTCTCGTAAAAAATTTCTCTTAAAATACCCCGTTTCGGATGTATTTTCTGTTAAAGTTTAGTTGAATGAGTCATTTTGCAAAATATCGGCTTTCTACGATATTTGGTTCGTCTGGAAATCGCCGATGAATATCTTGCATGTCATCCTTTTCGAACTTCATCGTCGATTTTCAGTCAAGCCGTTTATCTCAGAAAGCTAATATTACATGGTTTGACTACACCCGGTAAGCTTTTTAAAGCGACTATCGGAGCAATTTCGAATATCTTGCTATTTCTGATAACTCTTATTCCGGGCTTGAAACCACGAAAACAACGGAAAACGATGGTTTCGGCTCGATTTCTTGAGTTGGCTTTTTCTTCGGGTGTTTCGACTTATTCGTAATGGTGCGGGTATTGGATGGATAGTAGCGTGTGTTTTCTACGACTTTTTTTGAAATTTTAATTTGCGTAATTTATTAACTTCGACACAAAATTTGCGACTGTCATATACTCTTCTCATTTGTGACTTGTTCCGACTTGACCTTCATCATTAAAAATTTACAAGTCCAATTGCGGACAGCCGGTCTCGGGCCAACTTCGGCCGGCCGATATTGTATTGCCGAAGCGGGCTGCCGATCTCGGGACGACATTGGCACAATGTCGTATTTTCGAAGTTGAAAATACTGGCGCCCGATATCGAGCCGACTTAGGGCCGATATGTGCCCAACTTTGCCGAACTATTTGTTCGACCGGGAAAATACCGAGCGTCGGTCGGTCGATTCTCGCCGAATGAACCCGACGACTTCGCTGAGATCAGGTGAAATGCATTTGTAATACCAGTGGTACCACCCGAAACAGAAAGTGCCAAATGGTGCCAAATATGACGTTTTTCCCGCAATAAATAAATAAACAATGGAAAATAATCAAGGAAATATTGTTGATATCAGTAGACAACAAATAGGTGAACAATCTGAATTCCAATGTTAATGAAATAAAATACTGCGATATACAATTTATACGTTGCAAACATAATTTTTCGAGAATATTTATGATCTGGAATTTTTGGTTGAATTCGAAAGAATTTGTGTACATGATAAATTTGCAGGTTTTTTAAAACTACTACAAATTCGAGAAATTTAACAGGATACAAATAAAAACTTTTTAACATTTTGACATTTTATCAATGTAAAAACACCATTTCATGTTCAGAAAATAACTATAATGGAATAACATAAATCGAGATAATTATCACAAATTTACAAAATTGTAAATGAAGAAATGATTAATGAATGATTGTAATAATTAAAAATTTGAAAAACTTACATAATTAAATTTTTATAATAATGTGATAAAATTAAACATTGGAACCATTTTAACTCTTGTGTACTGTCAAAATATTACAAAAAATCATTCACAATTTGGAAGATTGAAAAAAACGATGAATTTGAAAAATTTCCAAGAAAGTCAAATTTATCATGATCGAATTCAAAAAAATTCTTTTTATAGATGCAAATCAGCAAAAACAATCGAGAAATGACCAAGAACAACTAATATTGCTCATACATGCCCACAAATGTCGAATTCGAGAAGGACAACAAAATGGTGGAGTGTTTCATTGCTCCGTAAATCATTGCCAAACCATGAAAAATGTTTTAGCGCACATGGCGTCATGTCACGCTGGGAAAAACTGCGTTATTCCGCATTGCAGTTCCTCGAGCGCTTTGATTAATCACTGGGAAAATTGCGCAAGAGGCGACTGTGGTCTTTGCGGGCCCATAAAACGAAAATGGATAAATGGTAGAAATTAAATGAAAAAACAGTTGAATTCGAACAAATTCTGATCTGAATTCAAATTTTAGAAAACTTTTTATTCTTAAAACTTTGGATCTCGAATTTCTTGATTCAGGAAGTTGAAAACGAACAATTCAAAACTGAGAAATTTTTTTTCAATTTTGAGTTCGAATTTGAAATATCAAATTTTTAAATTCAAATTCAAAAGTTTTGAAACACTTGTAAAATAAAATTTGTAATTCCAAGATTGTCTTCATATTTGGACATATTTGGACTTCGTATTTGTAAATCTAATTTTTGCAGTCTGAAAAAAATTGTTCAAAAACGTTCTATTTTTTCATAATTTCGACAACTCAAATTTTCGTATTCGTTGCTCTAATTTACAATTTTCGAAAATTTCCCAATTTTTCGAACCTGAAAATATCGAAATATTTCATTATCATCAAGTTATGCCATTATTTGAAGTAAATAAATTTGCTGTTCATTTTAGGACCGAGCCAAGAAAATGTAGCTGCAACAAATCAAAAAATAGACACACCAAATTCTTCACAAACACAAAATACGAATGCAAATCTAGCGAATGAGCCCCAGGAAATGCAAATGGGACCTTCTAATGTTTCTGATGTTTCGGGAATTGTGGATTCCTTAGGAGAAATTTTGGAACATTTGCAAGTCCACGAAGGACTCGAAATCGAGCAAGCGATGCCAAAAGAGTGGCACAAAAGTGTGACACAAGATCAACGAGCATTTCTGGTTCAGAAATTGTATGATTTTTCACTCTTTTTAATTACTGTTGACTATCTTTAATACTAATTTCCCTGATGTACAAGAGACCGTGGGTTTTTTGTTGTTGTAATTAAACGTTTTTCGAAAAAATCGGAAATTCAGACTTTTAAGGATTTGCAAATCTTGAGTATTTCAATGAAATAATATGTATTTGTGGGTTTCTACAAAAATTTCGAAAATTGAGTTTTTTGGAAAGTTTAAAAATTTTTAGTGTTTTGACTAGGTTGAAAATTTCAAGGTTGTTTCAAAATTTGAAAATGTGGATTTTCTGAAAAATTCGAAGTTTTTCGAAGATTTTGAAAATTGCGAACTTCGGGAAACATTCAAATTATTAGAGTTAATTGAAAATTTTGGAAACTTGAAGCTTTTCGAAAAAATAGAGAATGTTGTGTTTTCCAAATGATTCAAACATTCCAAGTCTCGAAAATTTGAAAATAATGGGTTTTCTGAAAAATTAAAAATTTTAAAGTTTTTCAAAAGTTTCGAAAATTGTTAGTTTTTGATAACACTTGAATTTATTAAGTTTTTTGTAAAACGTAAGATGAATTGAACAGTTTGGGTTTTTTAAAATTTTGAGGAATAATAGTTTCTCGAAAAATTTGGAAAATATTAGTTTTCCAGAAAATATTGAAATTTCGAGTTTTTCCAGAAATCTGGAAATTACAATTTTTTCGAATGATATAAAAATTGTAAGTTTTTTGGAAATTTTCAAAGTTTTCAGTTTTTAGGAACATCCGAAAGTTTTGAGTTCTCAGAAAATTTTTAGAATTCGAAGTTTTTTGAAATATTTGGTGATTTGAATTTATTTGAGAAATTTTGGAATCTGCAATTTTATGGGGGAGATAGAAAGGTTCCAAGTTTTTAGAAAAAAAAAAATGAAAAATTTTAGATTTTCACAGATTTTGAGTTTTCCGAAAAATTTAGAAATTCCGATTTTTCTGAAAATGTGGAAGTATCGATTTTCGGGAAAACTCGAACATTTCGAGTTTTTTGGAAATTTCAAAACTATTGAGTTATTTGAAAAATTTAATGACTTACATTTTCTATACACATTTTCAAACTTCGAGTTCCATGGACAGTTCAAAAATTCCGATATTTTAAAAAAATTTGAGAACTCCGAGATTCAAAAAAAGTTCAAAAATTGCCCGATTTTCAAACATTTTACACTTTTCCAAATTTTCGAAAAATTGCTCGTAGTTTTTGATCTTTTTGTTTTTAGAGAATTTTCGTCAATAGACGACAAATTTGAACTATTTTTCCCTAACTTGGTATTACTGGATATTTCGATAATCCGTATACATTTTTTTGAAATTTTTACAATGTTTATAATTTTTGTTTTTAAGGGTCCAGGGAATTATTCCAAATCCCAGTCCTGAAATAATGCTGGACAGCCGAATGGACAATTTGGTCGCGTACGCAAGAAAAGTCGAAAGCGATTTATACGAATTGGCGAATTCGAGATCAGAATACTGTTTTTTGTTGTCTACAAAGTTGAGAAGGATTCAAAGAGAGTTGGGTATGAACATAAAAAATTCTCTTTATTTCATTGTCGATGTATTTTTAAAAATTACTATATAATAAAATAGTTATTATATATTAATTATTTATACCGTTATAATCTAATGAATAAACCGTTATTTTCAGAGGAAAAACGAAAAATGCGCCAGTCACAACGAATGGGACAAACTTCGCAATCGCAACCTTAATTTCTGTGGAATGTGCCATATTTTCACAATTTCACAAAATCGCAATCCAACGATCTCAAATGAAATATTGCACAGTTGGAAAAAATTTGTATAGTTTTGATTGGATACAACTTTTGTATAGAATAGTGTGATATTTATATATTTATCAACGAATATTATATTGTACATACGTTTTTTATACTGTGAAAATCGAGGATTTTTTTTGCAAATGAAATTGCAAAAAATCTTATTTCAGTTTCTGATAGAATTATAACTGATCATGTTAGAAATTTTACAATTTTTTTGTCATGTTTCAAGTTCAAGTTTGTATAATAATTTGTAAGATCTCAAATTCCTGAAAATGACAACCGTATTTTTATATACACACGTTTTGATATGTACAACCGGTATGAAAATTCAGTGAGTAATGGTTTTGTGGGTGGGGGGGTGGGGGGGGGGTAATATGTACACTCGTAAATTAATTTTTTTGCGGATTTTGGACGACTGTTTCACTAGTTTGTTCGCTTCGAGTGTCGACATTGCCAATTACAACACCATCTAAACTGTACACTTTTGTTTCTCTCAGTTTTGCAGCTTCGTATTCTTTCCATGCGTTTTGTAATTCTTCCTCGTCCAAGTATTCGTCTTCCTGTGAATGAACAATTTTTTTTAATTATTTCTATTTTGGAGTAAAATTTGTTTATAGTGAGTTGGGAGAAATTTTAGAAGTTTTTTTATTATGTTGCAAAGCTGATGGAAAATTGGTATATTTATTGATAAATCCTGGAAGGTCGAAAAATATTTCATTTTAGAACAGTTGAGAATTGAAAATTATTGAAATTAGGAAATTAGTGAACTAGTAGAATTATTAAAAATTGCATAAACTGTATTCAGTGAACAAATGAAAATTTTTTAATTAATAATTTTGTATCCTGAATTCATAAAAACTGAATTTTTCACAATTTTATAAAAATTGTCAAAAATTTACCATGAATTCCACAAACGATAAACAGTTCTCATGAATTAGAAGATTTTCATACATTCATGGAAATACGTGATTTTTCGAAATTTAAATCACGAACTCACACAATTTAAATCACAATCAACAAAAGGTCCAAACAAAAATGAAAATCCACAAAAATTATACAATACAAAATGAACTAATATCCATCCAAATAAGCGAACTTTCGTTCAAATTACTCAACGTTCCTTAAAACAAGTAAACTTTTGTTCAAATATCCAAAAATTCCCCAAAAACCAACTTTATCCTCCAGCAACGAGTCATGTTCGTGAATGTTGACGATCAAATCCTTGTGCTCGGTCACGATCTCCGCCAGGACGCGATCCTGAGGGCAAATCAAGGTCGAGCGCTCCTCTTTTCCAGGCAGATCCTGGAACTTGTACAATTCGGCGAGTTCGTGGAACGTGAAATGCCTCTCGATCTGCTGCTCGTCCACGACTCTCCGAGCCACGGCCAATTTCGTGACCTGGCGATTGTAGATTTTTTCCTCGAGCGTCCCGAAGGAGACGAAGCGGTACACGTAGCACGTCTTCTTCTGCCCCAGCCGATAAGCCCTGAAGATGCTCTGCAAGTCGTGCGACGGATTCCACGACGAGTCGAAAATCACGACCCTGTTCGCCCCCACCAAGTTGACCCCGATTCCCCCCGCCCTGGTGGAGATCAGAAACAATTTCGCTTCCTCGCTGGAGTTGAACTTCTCGATCCAGTTTTTTCTGTCCTCGACGCCCGAGCTCCCGTCCAGGCGGAAATAATCGCGGCCTTTCGACCAACTTCTGACACCGTTCGTGAAACGATCTTTGCTGATTTTTTTCAGGAACTTTTCGACGATGAACAAGGTGTCGAGGTACTGGGAGAAGACCAACCTGGGGGAGAATTCGAAAAAAATTGATATGGAGTTTTTGAAGTGTCATTTCGAATCAACAATTTTCGAATACTTTGAAAACGTTTGTTTTTATCACTGGGTTGTTGATTCGAAGAACAATCCATGTTTTTCGATGTTCTCAGACGGTTTTTGTTTGAATTAGCGATTAAAATGTTTCTCGCAAAAAACATGGTCCGAAAAAAAAAAGAAAAATACAAATCCGCAATTCCAGAAAATTGTGAAAATTACTGTAAGAGTTGAAAAAATCGAAAATTTGTCAATCACACTAACAAAATTTGACGTAATTCAATAACAATCTTTGAAAAAATGTTTCTCCAGAATTCACTTCAAATTTTCAATAACATACATCCAAAAATGGAAAATTTGTGAATTTAAGAATTTCTTGATTCGAACTTTCAACTTTTCGATTTCGATCATTTGACAATTTCCGATTCGAAGATTTTCATACATTTATGGAAATACGTGATTTTTCGGAACTTTTCGGAACGGTTTCAACACAAGTTTCTACACAATTTTGCAGCTTTTTGACACTTACAATTTGTCCCCAACTTTTTGGCATTCCTCGATCACCGCAAACAAAAGCGTCAATTTGTAGGAAGTTTCCATAATTTCAACATCTTCAGGCTGAATGAGTGCCTCCCACCATCTTGGGTTCGGAATATTTTCCTTTGGAACGTCATTTTCTAAAAAAAAAAAAAAGCAAAATGATTATAATAAAAATATAAATATAGTTACGTGTATTATACTGAAATCAAAAATATATCATAGATTCACCTGGCACTTTGAACACAGGGTTTGGATTCACCACATTATTCACATTGTTGGAATCCATATTTTCGTCCCATCCAAAAGCCTTTTCCAAAGTGTTTTTGGAATCTGGCTTCGACTTTTGTTTTTCCTCTTGTTCCTGTGCCTGCAACAACATCGCATGAGGATGCGTCGCGATGCGCAACAAATTGCAAAAATCTGTCAAAATATTCCTCTTTTTGCTTCGCAGTCTGAAAATGAATAAAAAAATACATTACACTCCAAATTTTTATTTCATTTCAACATTTTTATCTTAAAATACAAAATTTTGGAAATCCATTGTATAATTGTTCAACTTAACAATTATAATAACAGGATCAAAACACGAAAATGAAAGGTAAAAAAGAATTGAAGATTATGGAAAAATTGGGAGTTTCGAATTAGTTGAAAAATTCAAAAAATTTAGGAAATGAAAAAAAAAGTGCAGATTCGGAAACAATCAAAATTTTACAATTATAATAACAAGATCAAAACATGAAAATGAAAAGTAAAAAAGAATTGAAGATTATGGAAACATTCGGAGTTTCGAATTGGTTGAAAAATTCGAAAAATTTAGGAAATTAAAAAAAAGTACGAATTCGGAAACAATCAGAATTTTAAGATTACTTCGAAAATTCGAAGGGTTCTAAAAGTATCGAAATTTTTTGAATCTTCATAAGTGATGTGAATTTCAAACATTCGTCACATTTTGTTGGGAATGTGGAAAATTTTGGAATGTAAAATATGGTCAATTCCATAACTTCGTTAATTTAAAAAAATCCAGAAGTATTTAAAAATATGAAAAACGAAATGAAAATATCGAAATAAAAAAAAAGAAAATAATAATGCGAAATGATGCGAAATAGGAGTTTCTAATGAATTACTTGAAATAAAGTTGTAAAATTTCGCGAAATCATTAGATATTTTTTAGAATACGAAAATTTTTGTACGTCGGAAAATTTGTTACTCTCGAAACATACGAAGATTTCCAAAAAATTCAGGAATGTTGAAAAATTAGAATGAATCAAAAATGAGTAACGTTTTAAAAAAGTTGAAATTTTTGGAAAGTTCAAAATTTTTAGAAATTATAAAGAACAGCCGAATTTGGCACGGTTTTTAGCGCTGTAAAAATGGTAGATTTCCACTTTTATCTGTTTCTTTCAGCTCGATTTTTTAGAATTTAGATTTCCAAGAAAATCGAGAAAAACCAATCGTAGGTTTTCAACGGTTTTTTCGATACTGCCGAGGATATAAGTACGTAAAAGATGGTCAAAAATTAGAGCTTAGAGCACTCGACATGAAATTGGGAGGTCCTGAGTTCAATTCCCAGCTCGGTGGATTTTTTTTTTTTTTTGCAAAAAACATTTTAATCGTTCATTAAGAACAAAATTGACTGGGAATATCGAAAAACTCGGATTTTTCTTTGAATTTTGATATTCTCTTCCCAAAATTCAAAATTTCATAAACTCAATACATAAATAATTGCACGCGATCAACTCGAAAAATCTGAATACAAAAATTCCACGTTTACACTCGCCCACCCAAAAAAAATTTTTCAATTCGTTATCAAAACAAATTGGGAGGTCCTGGGTTCGATTCCCGGCTCGGCGGATATTTTTTTTCTCGCAAAAACCATTTTAATTGTCAATTAAAAAAAAAACTGACTGGAATATCTTAAAACATGGATTTTTCTTTGAATTTTGATATTCTCTTCCAAAAATTCGAAATTTCATAAACTTAATACATAAATAATTGCACATGATCAACTCAAAAAATATAAATACAAAAATTCCACGTTCACACTCGCCCACCAAACAAATTTTTTCAATTCCTTATCAAAACAAAAAATGTTAAAATCCAACATACGTCGAATAATTCGCAAGATAATGCTTGTAAATCTTCGTCAGAACGTCCGAAAGCGCGATCGAAATAACGTATTCTTCCTTGGGCGGCAAATAAGGAGCGAGTACGGAATGATCCAGTCTCTGGACGCTTCCCTCCGACATTTTGTGCAGCACGTGAGCTCGTCTCTTCATCATTTTCACGTCATTTTCAGTGGAATTTTTGCAAGCTCCATTTTTAATGGGGTTCGCGAATCTGTTCATGAATTCTTTTTCCGTCCCCAGAAGGTTCGGCTTGACGAATTGCATCATGCAATAATCTAGAATACAAATTCAAACTAATTAGCTTCTACATTTTCCCTTTTTGACTTTTCCCTTACATTCTTGCAAATTATTTTGCAGTGGAGTTCCAGTCAAAAGAATCCTTCGTTTCGTCCGAATTTGCGTGATCACTTGGTTGAGCTCAGTTTTCTTGTTCTTCAGCAAATGTCCTTCGTCGCAGATGATGACGTCGGGTCCCGGTTGGATGAGACATTTTTGGAATGACGATTTTAGACGATCGTCTTTTTCTTTGTCGCCGGCTAAATTGCGGAACATGTCGTATCCAATGATGAGGACGCCACCTTGTCTTTGCCATTTTCTCAAAATGTCGAGACGGTCCAATTTTCTGTCATTTCTAGAAAAAAAAAGGAAATAATAAAATAAAAGATGAATAATGAATAATAACAGAGAAAGTAATTATCACACAAATTTGCGCTTTTTTTGTAACTTTTCGTAACTATAAAAATGTTGGGGAGTTCACAATTTTTTTTTTGCAATTTAGAAAAGTTTTGGTAAACACGAAAACGTTGAACAATTTAGGATTTACAACAATTTTTAGGAATTTTTGAATGATTTTGTATCTTTCGGAAATATAGAGATTTCAGGAAGATGTTCGAATGAATTTGGAATTTATAAAAACTTGGTGGAAGTTTCCGACAGTTTTTGGAACTTGCGAATTTGTGGAAATTTACACATTTTTGGAAACATGAAAATTTTGGCAATTTTTGAGAATTTTCGGTGATTCGAGAACTTTCACATTTCGAGATAATTTTGAAGTTTTGAATTTTCGAAAATGTTCGGAATTTGACAGTTTGTTGTTGAAATTTAGAATAATTTTGATGAATGTGGAGACTGGAAATTATTGGAATTCCAAAAATTTTCGAATTTTCGAATAATTTCGTAAACTTCAAAAATATTGAGAATATTAGGAAAGTGTTTGAAAAATTTGGCATTTTTTCGAAAACTTTTTAGGACTTTTCGACATTTTTGAAAATTTTGAAAATTTTTGGCAATTTACAAATTTTTGGAAACATTTGGGAATTTTTGGAAATTTTCAAGAATTTTTGATAATTCGGGAACTTTGAAATTTCGAAAATTTTAAAAAGTTTTTTTTCGCGAATTCTCGGAAACCCGTAAAATTTGAAACATTTCGGAATTAACAAATTTTTTTAAAGTTTTGGCTAGTTTCGTATACTTCAAAAATATGACGAATTTCATGAAAATTGTTCAAGAATTTGGAATTCTGAAAATTTTTTTGCAAATTTCCGACATTTTTAAAAAAGTTTGCTAATTTTTGTCAATTCAAATTTGAATTTAAAATTGACAAAATTTTGCAAATATTGAAAATTGTGAAATTTTCGGCAATTTTCACACATTATAAATTTTTATCATCCAAAATTCTAGAATACTTCACGAATTTCAAACTTTTTGAAATATTTAAAAATTTCGCACAATTTTAAAGTACTGAAAATTTACAAAAATTCGTAACATTATCATCTTTTCAAACACCGACAATTTCTATGAATTTTGATCTTAAAATGTCGAAAATGTAAAAATTCCCAACAATTGTTAATACTTCGAAATTTACAAAAATGAAAGACATTTTCTAAATATTTCTAAACTTCGAAATTCCACAAAATTTTCAAATGTCTGAAATCTTTAAAATTTTAGAAAACACCGCAAGTCAAAAACCGAAATCCAAAAAATACTACGAGTTCGTTAAGTTTTTTTTTGGGCCGTGAAATTTTTGGGCTGCGCTTTTTAATACGAAAACTATTTCTTTATCATTCGAAAAAATGACAATGTTTTGCATGAAAAAAAAGTGACCGATTTTGTGCACTTTTTTTACTAGTGGAAAAATCGGTCTTTTTTACACGCAGAACAGTGGAAAAAACTGAATGGACATTTTTTTAAATTGTATACAAAAAGTGTATATGTGAGTACAGCTAGATTTTTTTCTCTTACAATTGAAAGATACAAAAATTTGAAAAAATGACTAACTGTTGGAGTGTTTCGATTTTCACATGGAAAATTTTTTTCATGGGGTTTAGCCATTTTCTGAACTCGGCGACCCAGTTCAAAATTGTGTTGACGGGGCAAACGACCATGACGGTTCGGATCTTTTCTTCTTGGCATTTCAGGATCGTGTGGATCAACGTTATCACTTGGAATGTTTTTCCTGCAAAAAAATACACTATTGTAAAATCTTGATTTGTTTAGAAATTAGTAATCTCAAATTCCAAAAAATTTGTTGAAAATGTACGAAAGGTTTGAAAATCATCAAAATTGATGTGAATGAAAAAAAATCAACTTTTTGAAAAACTGTTAAAAATTTCATTGATTAAAAAATCTTGTAGATTGTCGAAATTTATCAAATATTGATAAAAATTCGAGAAAAGTGAAAAATTGTGGAAAATTATTCAAAAATTGTTAAAAAATGTCAAGTTTACGATTACTGTAAAAATGTTGTTTTTAGAACGTTCTTATGAATTTTTGAAAAATATTGTGCGAATTTCGAAAAAAGTTCCCATCATTTATGAAATTATTGAATTTGTAATTAATAAAAAGTTTTGAAAATGAAAAAATTACAAATTTTTTGAAAATTTCCATCAATACTGAAAAGGTTTAGAAATCGCTCTAAATTTTTACGAATTTTCAAAATTATTCAAAATTGGATTTCAAGTGTCGAAATGTTTACCTAATCCCATACAATGAGCCAAAATACACCCAGATCCATCCGTGTTTTTCATCATTTCGTAAGTTTCGAAACAAGCATCCCACATAAATTTGATTCCTTCAATTTGATAAGGTTTCAATTTTTCAACCAATGCACTTTCAACTTCAACCAATTCTTTTCCATCGTCATCGAAATCGAGAACCAATTTTTTTTCGAATGATTGGGATGATTGGAGTTCTCTCTGAAAAAAATGAAATTTATAATTTTTCCACTTAAATATTATTTTACGAAAGTCATCATTGTAAAATTTTGATTACTTCCACATTCTAAAATTTTCAGCAATTTTCAAAAGATGAGAAATATTTTTTATTGTTTTTGAATTCACCCCGAAAAAAGGGAAATTTTATATATTAGTGATTAAATTTGTTCAAAATTACGAAAAATTTTATTCTATTTGTTTTATTGTATTGTTTTTCTTTATACCAATTTTTTTCGTTTTTCGATACGTTTCAATCGCTTTTTTTCTTCGGAAGCAGCTTTTTTGGTATCTTGAGCGACACCGTCATCTTTTATGACTTCTCGTATGTTTTTTCGTCCAGGCTCATTTTCAGGTTCTTTTTTTATTTTTTTGCGTTCATTTCCCGACCTATAATCAAAAAAGTTATTTGAATACAATGGATAATTATACAAAATATAATATTCTTCATTCAAAAATTGTAAAAAATTACTCTTTCAAGCCATCTGAAGAACGTCGTTTTTTCTTCGTTTGTATTTCATCTACTGAGCTGTAAGAAAATTCCTTTTCCAATTTTTTTAAACTGGATGGATTCAATTCATTATCATCATTTTTCAGTTCTCAATTTGTGTATATTTTCAAAATGGGGAATTTTTTGTTTCGTAATTTAAATATCAAATCCAAAATTTACATCTTTCATGTATCAAAAACTTGTTGGTCAAATTAATTTTTTAGACAACAAAAAAATGGTTTTTGTTCATCTAATTTTTTCCTCTAACTTACACATCCTCCGAACTGCTGACAAAAAGATTTTTTTTGGCTTTGATTTTATCTTCTCTATCCAAACTTTCATCACTTGAGGAAGTTCGGATATTTTCTCCCATAGAACTTGAGGACTTTTTTGTAAATTCCAAACGTTTTGAAATGTTCAAATCTCCTGCAATCTGAAACAAACAAGTTTCTCCAAAAAACAGTTCAAAAATGTTGTAACAAAAAATAATAATTATACCTGAATAGTTATAAAAAAAAGATCCAAAAATGATTCTCTTGAAAAAAAAAATATATGTACAGATAATAAAATTTATTTACCTTTTTGCCACTGAAGCTGGAAAAACTTCGAAGTAACAAATTTTCTTGCTCCGTCAAATCAGAAATCCATTGTGACAAGCATTTTTTGACGTTGAGAAAAACATTGTCGACATCGAATTTTTTGTTCTTCCGCCGTTTGTGCAAATTTTCAAGGTCACATTTCATGTCTTCATTTATCGCTTTAACCTCACTTAATGTTTTCAAAATCGCCGTTGTTTTGGCGGCGTTGACACCATCATCTTTCGGTTCTTTTCTATCGGAACACTCGCGATTTTTGGTTTTTTGACCGGAACACTGAGGATTTTTGGTTTTTTGATAGGTTGCGTATTTGGGAGTATTCTGTTGAGTGAAACTGTACTTGTTGTCGCGAAAATCGTCACTGGAATCTGATTCGATTATTATTTGTGATGGTTTTTGCACAGACATTTTTGCATTGAGTGACAATAAACAATACGAGGAGAGATTTTAATAAAAATTGTGACTTTCATCATCAATACAACGAATCGCGCCAACTTCCATTGTTTACAAACAAAACAATCGGGACCGTTATTGTGGTCACGTGATTTTCTCTACCAATAGATCCATAAAGAACTAGAATGTATGGCGTTTTTATAACATCAAGTTTTACTTTTCAAAAATTCGCGCCATATAATTTGGCCCCACTCGGCCAATCGCACACTCGCTCGCTCGATTCAACGGTCAAAAAGTTGAATAATCTAGTCATTACAAAGCTTTGTCATTTGTTCTAACTAAATATAAAAACTTCAGTTGAAAAATAATACAGCACATTATCAGAAATAAATTTGTATACTTCATTTCTTTTACGCGTGATTGCGAAGTCGCACATTGTAATTTTGTGATTGGTCGAAAAAAATAACGGTCATTTTCTGTCCAGTCGTTATGTAAACAATGAAAGTCTCAGTAAAAGTTTGTTGATTATTGTCATTGATGTTATTTAAACGCTTTTTCTGTCGTTTGTTGTCGCTTAATGCGGAAATTTCCGTTAAAAAAAAATCACAGACGGTCGACGAGTCAGATATATTCCAGTGACGATTATTCCGCGAAAATACGATTTTGACAATATTTTAGTCAACGTTGCACGAAGTTCGTCAGAATTCATAGATTTCCGAAGCAAATCATGTAGACGAAGTTTTCCAAGCATCAAAGTCCAGGTAGGTCAAGTTTTGGAATTTTGAAATCAAGAACAAAAAACTGGAAATTCTTTGATTTTTTTGTTTGTTTGAATCCAGGTCTTGGGAAAATCTAACACTTCAATTTTCGAAAAATCAAGATTCCAAATCTCGGAGTTGCACTTTACGAGTGTCAGTTTATAACTGAATCATCAAAAATTTGAATCTTCAGAAGTTTTTATGTTTTCAACCTACATTTATAGATTCCAAAATCCGAATTTTTTTCGAAGTCCACAAATTATCAAATTTTGATAACTGAAGTTTGAGGGTAACTCTGAAAAAGTTACAAGTTGTCTGTTTAAAATCGAGAAAATGCCAAACAATAAAATCCCTCGCAAAAGACCTCCAAAAAATCCTTCAACCCCCTAAATCCACCCCCTCCCCTCTATTCCCCCCATCATCCTCTCAAACCGCCATTTCCCCCCTGCAAGCCAAAAAAAGATCGTCCGAATCCCAAGGCCGCGTAGGTACACTTATTGTATCAAGCCCATTTAGCTTCGCGTCGTTTCATTCACTAATCTCTCTTCTCCCGATGCTCTCCGTGTGACGGATTTAGTTCAGCGCTCACTTTCGTCGCGCTAACATGCGGCTCGCGTAATTAATATCTTTTATTTCGGCGCCCCGAAATTTTCATGGCGGCCCTGGTGCGTCTCAAGCGCAGCAGCGTCCAATTGCGAATCGCTGCGCGCGAGGTCAGGGGTAGGTTCGCCAAAAAGTACAAAAACATACCGAAACCAAAAATCATCCGAAACAAAAAACCACTCCCATGATCACGAGACGCTCTCCCGGACTGATATCTTATCAATGCCCGGCCCGTTCGGCGCAGAAAAGCGTGTTTTCCACGCGAAGTCGACGATGATAAGAATTTTCGCGAAATGGCCGATTTGGTCAAGGGGGGAAGTGCGCAGTTCGTAAAGCGTAACAGTGTGCAAATATTGTTGGCCGCGGAAGAAGTGCGAGGTAGGAAAAAAGGATTTTATGCGGAGGATAGAAGTTACGAAACAGCCGGAAGACGAGATCGTCATTTGGGGGAACGCGATGACGATTGCTTCTGTTTGAAACTTAGAACCCTTCGAATCATGACACGAAAAACGACATGAATGATGATTGTCGTTTTAGTTCACTTTTTGACACGTCTGTCGATGTCAGAAGATACGATTGACGATGGTATTGACGACAAATGAAAAAGTCGTCAGCTGACATCGTCTGACGATATATGGTTGGATATGTCGTTAAAAAGTCGACAGCTGACATCTTTTGACGATATATCGTCTGGGGACATGAAGTCAGTCAAAGAATCGTCAGTCGATATCGTCTAACGACTTTTTGACGATGTATTATGCTCCCATATAAGTTGTGAATGTTCTTGATCTCTTATAAGGTGTCAAAGCCCTTGAAATATAGCCGAATTTTGATTTAAGTAATTCTAATACAGTGAACTCTCGATTCAAGTCATTTAAATACAGCGAACTCTCGATTCGAGTCATAATTCTTGATTCGAGCCAATTAAATACATTGAACATCTTGTTCAAGCCTTTTGAACACAGTGGAATTTCGATTAAATCTTTCGAAATACAGTGAACTCTCGATTTAGGTCGATCAAAATCAGTTGACCTTCGATTCAAGTCCCTCCAGTTCAGTAAACTCCTCCGATTCAAGTCATTTGATGACACTAAATATCCTCTTCAAACCTTTTAAACACAGTAAAAAATTGATGGAAGCCCTAGAAATACAGTTAACTCACGATATGAGTCATTAAAATTCAGTGCAATTTTGATTCAAGTCCTTCAAATACAGTAGAGTCTCGATCTCAGTTCTTCAAGTACAGTAAACCCACAATTAAAGTCGTTGAAAGACAGTGAAATTTCCCAGCAAGTCTTCAAAATACAGTCAGCCTTAAATTCAAGTCATTGGAATAAAGTAAAGCCCTGATTCAAGTAATTGAAATAGTCAATTCTTGGTGTGAATTATTCAAACCAGTTTACTGCCGAGTGAAGTCATTCAAATACAGCAAACTCTCAATTCAAGCCCGTTAAGTACACTTGACTCCCGATTCAGGTAAATTCAATACAATAAACATCATATTTAAGCCTTTTAAACACAGTTAAATTTTATTAAGGCCTTCAGATTACAGTCAACTCTCGATTTAAGTTAATCAAAACCAGTTGAATTTCGATTCAAGTCCCTCCAGTTCAGTAAACTCTCGATTCAAGTCATTTGACGACAATAAAATATCAGTGAAATCTGTGGTGAGCGATGCTATTGCTCTCTCACTCTCACCAAACGACTGCTCTTGTGAGACAGAAAAGGACAATTGCGTAACTTCCCATCCCTAAGTCAAATTTTGATTGAAATCCATAAAATACAGTCAACTCTTGATTGAAGCCCTTGAAACATAGTCAAATTTCCCAGCAAGTCTTCAAAATACACTCGAACTCAAATTTAAGTCATTGGAGTAAAGTAAAACCCTGATTCAAGTCATTCAAATACAGTTAAGTCCTGATGTGACTCTCTAAATCAGAGTCCTACCGAGTGAAATCATTCGAATACAGTGAACTCTAGATTTAAGTCTACAGTTTCGACACAAGTCCATGAACTTCGGTTGAATTTTAGCGGCCGTGAGGGCGCGACACATCGTAGCTGCTCTCGTGGGGGTGGGCTTCGCCCTTTGCGGGGCTGTCGAGGTCAGTTCTTCGGTGGCATTGTTGGCTAACCAAAAGGACAACCATGCCATCATCGACACCTCCTGGCATTGCGACATGCTCGTCAACATTTCCAGTAGGAATCGGACCGAGGATTTCGAAGTCATCCAGTTGGAGGTGGGAATTTAAACTTTTCTTAATGAATCATTAATCGATGTTTACGTATAATGTATGCATTTTTAGGGCAATGAACGGGTGTTTATAGTCTCTCACTCAGTCAAAAAAAATTTTTTATTCAACTCCCGCGAGAAATATGTAATTTCGTGGCCCTGCTGAGAGTGGACGAAATAATGGATTACCTGCTTGTTGACGTATGGCATGTGAGTGATGAACTCGTTCGCCCACTAGTGGGCGAATAAGCTGTTTGCCCACGCTCATCTTAACGACCTTGAGCTATTTACTCACTCACGCTCAGTTTAGCGACCGTTTACGCACGGATAATGGGAACAAGATGGCGGACGAGCGACTCGATATATATCGAAACGTCAAACTCCCCAACCCTAGCCTCGAAATTAAAAAACTGCAATGTTTTTGTTGTTGTTTACAAAAGTGTCGAATACAATCATAATCAGTCCCGATGAAAATCAAAGCAACGAAAGGGATAATTAGTTTTTGACTCCCTAAAGTACGTAGCAAAGCTCTAAGGGCGATTGTTGCGACAATCAATCAGGTAACCCATTACTTCACTCCCTCTCAGCAGGGCCATGGAATCACATATTTTTCGCGGTTGTTGAATAAACTACTGTGTGCGACTATTGGTCGAAAGAGGAGATTCCTCGAGCGTGGAAATTGCCACACTCGCTACGCTCGTGAGGCAATTTCCACGCTCGAGGAATCTCTTCTTTCTCCCACTAGTCGCACAATATACTATTTCTCTCCCTAGGTGCATAATATAGGTAATAATCTTGCGGTTCTAAAAATCGTTGTGTTGGAAGCAGCAGTGGATACAGTAAAACCTCTCATACTGTCCCATTAAGCACTGCGGAAAATATGAGAGTCTGACAAGGATGGAGAGTGGACAGTATGAGAGGTTTTACTGTGCTTTTGTATTTTTGTAAGTTTCTGGACATATTTTTCGAGTTTTACACAATTTTTGAGTATTTTTGTTCGTTTTTAGAAATTTGATAGGAATTGTTGTTAAATTTTAATAATTTGGATGTAGATGGGGAAAATAACCTTTATCTGTGTACTTTGAAGTAGAGCAGTTATAATTTGTTGAATTTCCGTATTATGTAGGGAATTTTGACTTTACTTTTTTACTTCGAAAAAATGAATGACGATTCGATTGAGATGCCAGATTTCTGCGATCTAAAATTAAAGACACATTACGAGAGTTTTATCTCGTTACAATCCGACGCAATCACAAAAATGACAAAGCAATGCGAACGATATCAAAGACGAGCGAATTCATGAGAATCGTATGATTTTTGGATAAAAAATTCAAGAAATTTGCTGTCACACAAAAAATGGACATTGTGATCGAATAGACAAATAATAAAAGAATAAATGTGTGGAAGTAAACATTTTTTTAAAATTGGAATTATTGATGATTTTAAAAGTTTTGTAAATGTTGAAGATATCGAGAATTTCGGAAATTTCGAGTATTTTGACAATTTTGAGCATTTTGGAGGTCAATGGTCAGCGATACTATTGCTCTCTCTCTTTCACAAAGTGACTACTCGTGTGAGAGAGAAAAGGACAGTTGCGTAACTACCGATCCTTTTAGGAGATAATCAGAGTTTTGAAAATTTCGAGCCATACACAAAGTTTAAGGAGGTATCTAAAAAATGTAAATTTCGGAGATTTTTACGAATTTTGAAAATGTCGAGAATTTTTGGAACTTCCATAATTTTGAGATTTGTGATTCTTCTAAAATTTCGAAATTT
>JAPYZK010002408.1:0-14202 GCA_030522785.1 Platygaster equestris | reverse complement strand
TTCTGAAATAATTCATTTCCAAAATTTCTGATATTTCCAAAATCTTATGGCTTCAGAAATTTCGAAAGTTCCGAAGAATTTCGAAGTTCCGGCATCCTGAAGTTTCGAAATCCCTGGATTCCAAACTTCCAACGAACTCCAATAAATCTCAAAATTCTGAAATAACTCATTTCCAAAATTTCTGATACTTCCAAAATTTTATGGCTCATACATTCAAAACACTGTACATTTCGCGACAAGTAAGGAAATAATTCCCTAACACTCAAAAACTTCCATACCCTCCTTTCCAAAAAACCCAAAGAGAACAAAAAGCGACAAACTAAAGTAAAGCATAAGAAAAAAAAAAAAAAAAAAAAACCAGAGCAAGTATTCCTCGCACCTCACGCAAACGTTGTAACATCTGCAACTTCACCCCCAGCCCACTTCCACCACCCTTGTAATCGCGCCAAGGAGTTGCACAATGGAAGCACCCTAATTAAAACGCGTTCTCGTCAACGATTTTCAGTCCCTTGATCTTCCCATCCGTTACAGTCGCATTACATTCACAAACTTTTTCGCCCCAAACAAACGTGAAAATGGAATTGTACAACGCGAAATTTCGGTGCGCTCGAGAGGTTATTTAGGGCAATGGAAGGGACGTATGAAGTAACAACTTTCGTTGTTTGTATTGTGCGACATAAAAAAAGGAAAAAGTACATATATACAGTGCAGGTATAACGAAGCGTTTAATTAGGCACGGCATCAGGGTTGACGAGGGGAGCACAAAAGTCCGACCCATCGGGGACTTGTTTTGTCAGTGTTTTTTACAGTAGGTCTCTTTGTCCCTGGGACTTTTTATCTATTGACTGTTCAGTTTTCAAGTCCAACAATTGCTGTGTTATCTGGCACAGTAATTTTTTCGTTTCCAAACGTCCTGCGCTTAACAATTCACGTTTTATTCGATCCCCGACAATGTTGACACACGAAAAATCCCTTTTATTCAACGCCCGCGAGAAATATGTAATTTCGAGCCTCTGCTGAGAGTGGACGAAATAATGGATTACCTGATTGTTGACGTGTGACATGCGAGTAATGAACTTGTTCGCCCACTAGTGGGCGAATAAGCTCTTCGCCCACACTCATCTTAACGACCTATAGCTATTTACGCACTCACGCTCAGTTTAGCGACCGTTTACGCACGGATAATGGAAACAAGATGTCGGACGAGCGACAAGACATACATCGAAACGTCAAACTCTCCAACCGTAACCTCAAAATTACAAAACTCTGTATTGCTGCAATGTTTTTGTTGTTGTTTACAAAAGTGTCGAATACAGTCATAATCAAAGCAACGAAAGGGATCATTAGTTTTCAACTCCCTAAAGTACGTAGCAAAGCTCTAAGGGCGATTGTTGCGTCAATCAATCAGGTAACCCATTATCCCCCCTCCCCCCTCTTAGCAGGGTCGTGAAATCACATATTTCTCGCGGTTGTTGAATAAAATATTGTGTGCGACTAGTGAGAGAAAGAGGAGATTCCGCTCGTGAGGCAATCTCCACGCTCGAGGAATCTCCTCTTTCTCCCACTAGTCGCGCAATATAATATTTTCGAGTACAACAAGCAGCTTCATTCAGCCCTGAATTTCCCGACAATCCTCCATTGACTGTCGAAAGGATCGAACTCGTAACGTCGCCGTTATCGAACGATAACAGATCGGCGAGCCTCGCGTGACCGTCGGATGCACGTGCGTGGAATAAGGCATTTCCTGGGCGAGCCAGACGAAGACTTTGAATCATTGAGTTCTTTCGGGGAAATCACTCGAGTTTAAGAGATAATTGGGGGAATTGGACTTCCTGTCGGGGTAGAAAATACTAGAATATTCGAATACTGGGATACTTGCGAATAATTTTGTGGGGGGAGTGATTATTCTGACGTTGGGTGGCCAAGGTACAACATCAAGATGGAGCGTTATTTGCACCTGTAATCGATTTTTTACCCCTGCAAAATTTGTTCGGATCAATATGAGGATTTTTTGGATATTTTTTTGGTTACGGGAATTTTCTGAATGGTTGAAAACCTTGAAATGCAAGATGTTCGAAATTATCAAGTTCCACAAAGTTTCAGAAATCCGTAAAATTGTCGGAACTTCGATAATTATGGTGGTATTGGATATTTTCAGAATTTTGAAATATTTGAAATTTCGAAAATTTTCGAAATTCTGAAACATACAGGAAGTTTAGGGATTTTCAAAATCCTGAAAACTTTAAAATTAATTAAGAGAGTCGAAAATCTCAAACTATGTTAAAAATATTATAAATAAACCTCTGAAATCCCTAAATTTTTGGAATTCTCGAAATTGTCGAAATACTAAAAACTTGCGAAATTCTCTGCAATTTATTGAAAATCTTGAAATGCTCCAAAATGTGGATAATTTATCTAGTTGATTGCGAGCGCAGCTGCCGATGGGGAATCGGAACCGCAGTAGTATGACGCGATTGTAGTCGGTCAGTGGTAATCCGAGTCCGCTCGGTCCGCGCAGTGAAAAAGGTCGCGTTTTAGTCAGCCACTCGCATTCAAGCGCGTTCATATCTCTCCAGAATCGCGAGCGCAAACGATCGCTGTCGATGGGCTTTCAAAACCATTTCGCGCTATTTGGAATGATGACATTACTGAAAATACTCCACTCAGTGCATCTCTCCCAAATTGACATAAACCCTCTTGTACCTCAAAATACGACCCAAAAATGGAAAAATCAGCCTGTGCCGCGAAAAATTCCAGAATCTAATTGAATGATCCCTCAATACTGATTTGAAACGCGACGTCATCATCTTCAAAAATGTCATTTCTTATCACAAGCACGTAAGCAGGGAGGGGGCTGAAGTCCCCTCCGAAATTCTGGAGAATTTGAAAAATCTAGCATATTGCAGAAAAGTATATTCTGAAAAAAAAGTAAAACAATACTGATTTTCACAAGTGTCAAAGTTTACGAAAAACTAGATAATTTTAAACATTTTCAGCATTTCAAAATTTTGAACAATTTCGGGAATTTTCAGAGTTTGGAGTATTTCGAGAATTTTATAAATTTTAAGGAGTCTAAAAATACTCGAAATTTCAACAATTTTAAAAATTTCGAAGTTTTAAAAAAGTTTTAAAAATTCTGGAAATTTACAATATTTTCATAATTCTTGAAATTTCGAAATTTTGAACAATTCCTAACATTTCAAGAAACTTGATAATCTGGAAAATTTTCAACATTTCAAGATTTTTGACGATTTTGGGAATTTCCAGAGTTTGGAGTACTTCGAGAATTTACAAGTTTGCAGAAGTTTGAAAATATTCGAAATTTCTACAATTTTGAAAATTTTGAAGTTCTAAGAAAGTTTTAAAAATTCTGAATATTTATAGTATTTTCATAATTCTTGAAATTACGAAAATTTTACGAATTTCCTAACATTTCGAGAAATTTAATGATTTGGAATATTTTTAACATTTTAAGTTTTTTAACAACTTTGGGAATTTTTAGAGTTTGGAGTATTTCGAGAATTTTACAAGTTTTAAGAAGTTTGAAAATATTTAAATTTCAACAATTTTGAAAATTACGAAGTTCAAAAAATTTTCAAAAATTTTGGAAATTTACAATATTTTTCTAATTCCTGAAATTACCAAAATTTTACGAATTCCGAACATTTCGAAAAACTTAATAATTTGGCATCTTTTTAACATTTTAAGTTTTTCAACAATTTTGGGAATTTTCAGAGTTTGGAGTATTTCGAGAATTTTACAAGTTTTAAGAAGTTTAAAAGTATTTAAATTTCAACAATTTTGAAAATTTCGAAGTTCAAAAAAAGTTTCGAAAATTCTGGGAATTTACAATATTTTCATAATTCTTGAAATTACAAAACTTTTACGAATTCCTAACATTTCGAGAAATTTAATAATTTGGAATATTTTCAACATTTCAAGATTTTTGACGATTTTGAGAATTTCCAGAGTTTAAAGTATTTTGAGGATTTTGGAAGTAATTAAAATTTCGAAAAGTTTAAGGATTTCAAAATTTGGGTAAATTTCAGATATTTTTGAATGTTCAAAAAATTCTGACAATCCACAATATTTTCATAATTCTTGAAATTACGAAAATTTTACGAATTATTTACATTTCGAGAAACTCGATAATTCGGAACATTTCGAGATTTTCAACAATTCAGAGAATTTCATGAGTTTTCATTATTTTGACGATTTTCAGAACTGAACAAATTGTAGAAATTTCAGAGATTCAATAAAGTTTCGAAAATCTTGAGGATTAAGACAGTTTTCAGTATTCTCGCTATTCTCAAAATTTTACGAATTTCTAAAATATCGAAAAACTTTTGTTTAGTTGGAACATTTTTGATATATTTTAAGATTCTCAACAATTTTGATGAATTTTAAAGTCTAGAGGATTTTGAAAATTTCAGAGATTTCAAAGACACTCATAAAAGTTCTGAGAATTTAGGGAATTTTCATAATTCTCTGGTAAAACTTTACTTTTCGAAGTTGTTGAATTAATTTCAAGGGAAAATCATCCTCCCCCCCCCCCCCCCCATCCCCTAACGAAATTTCTGTTTACGTCCTTGCCTTATCATTAGCATTGTTTACACAAAGCATCAGTCGCTTCGCGTAATCGAATACACTTTGTCACGAGGACGAGTCTCCTGCGTCGTCAATCTAATCTTTATCATCGTCAGGCATCGCGCATGCAAACGGATCCGTAACAACGTAATAGATAATAGACGAAACATCGGATTCGGCGTGACCTCGATTCCGCCAGATGCGCTCCGGAATTAACGAACCGTGCCCATTTATGCCTCCCGCGCAACGGAAAATGCCCCGAATGGGGAAATCGTGAATTTCCTGAGTGGAATTCTCGCCCGTTAGAAGGACAACGACGGGAGTAAATTCGGGACTGAAACGCAGGTTCGTTAATGACTACGAGAATTTTACCAAGTGAATTTAGCTGATTTTAAATTGCCTTCATAATTATTAGAGTCCAGTGACGCCGATTTAAGGAAGTTTTCCTGGTGACTGTAGTTTTTATAAAAACAGGAAAAATTTTCAAATTTCTTTCGAAACGAAATTTGAGCTAGAGCCTCAAGAACTGAAGAAAAATGGTATATACATAAGCAAAATGGTCCAGAAAAGGTTAGAAAAAATTTCCCATGTTTTTAAAAATGTTGAAAAAAATGTTTACAGAAAAAATTTTGTTTACATAACTTTTATAAAACCACTTTATCAAAAATGCAAAATTCATGCAACTTTCATAAAACCGACCTTATAAAAATTGCTATACAAAATTTTTATAAGGTTTTTATAAACATTTCTATAAAAAATTTTCATAAGGTTTTTATAAAAACTACAATCACTAGGGTTCCCATAAATTTAGAAGTTTTTCAGAATTTTAGAGGGACGAAAATAACCGAATTCCAAATGTTATCAATTCCTCAAATTCTCTGTTCTGAATTTTAAAATCCCTAAATTCAAAAATTCAAAAATCCGAATCTATGAATATCATAAATTCCTCAACTTTTCGGGACTTGAGATTTTCAGTCAACTACTCTAGAAATTAATATCTAAATTCTAAAAGGCAATATTTAGAATTCAGAATTTTGTATTCTGGATCCTTCCAGAATTCAAAATAATCAAATTTTGAACTGTCCAATCCATAAGATTACACGATCAAAGAAACAACCGGAAATAAACATTTGGAATTCCGAATTTTATTCGTGAAGTCTGACTTCCACTACAGTAGATTATCCAAATTCAAGAACTCAGAATCGCCCTAAACCCCGTTCCTAAACATACATTATTCCATGCAAAACGAATATCCTGCGCACAAAAGTCGTCACGTGTCGTCCGGAAAACAGCAGATTTCGCAGGACATTTGCAACGGCGCCGTCAGAAATGAGATATGCGGCTTATCGTCGTTTCATCCGTGTACTCGGACGCGCCTAGGCGAATATTTACTTTGTTCCAGAACCTCCGGCATTTACGTATTTCACCTACTTTACCCAGGGCTTCCTCTATCTCATTCCCCGAGCTTTCCGCGTCTCGAGCTTTTCTTCTTCTCCTCCTTTTTCCCCCTCGCGATAAGACTTTCCTCGAGCTCGGGGAAGCTTTTTTTCTCTCCCGACGCAATCTAATTTCTTTCGGTTAAGAGCTCGACTGCTGAATAAGTAGGCACTATTCTTCATGTCCGAATGGAGAGTTTTGTCTGGCTTATTGAAGGGGAATATTCTTTTTGGCTCATTTCGCACAGAGAATATAGAATTGATTGTTAGTTACTGTTACGTCACGATTAGGAAAAATATTAAACGGAAGACGCGGTTTTTCAGTGCTTTTCGAAATAAGTAGTTGGAGAACTTGCAGGATTTCGGGAGGCAGCGGGATTTCAACCTGCGACCTTTGCATCAGAAATCCGATAGTCAACTTTCTTGTCCATCAAATCTATGTCAATTTGGATGCTTTTTTTCCAACTTCAGTTGAAGAATTTTCAAATCCTGTAAAATCATATGTTTTCGCGTTTCATCATTGCTAAAAAACGTTACGAACTTGATTTTCTATTCCCTTGTGTAATAAAAATGTATCAAATATAACTGTAAGAGGAATTCCTTATATCAGGAAAGTTTTTTTATACAAATATCAAGCTTTTGTTAAAAATAAAATTTTTCATAAAAATAAAGGTTTTATAAGAAAACTTGGAGGCTTTCAATTGTTTTTATAAAAAAACAGATGAACTGTATGCAAATTTTGACGGATTCTATGAATACATTTTTTTTTATATAATTTTTATCAAACCACTTCATAAAAATCGAAAATTTTTTATAACCTATATAAAATCGACCTTATAAAAAAATGAATTTTTATAAATAATTCGCTCATAAATAATTCGGCATTTCTATGTATATCGGTGTGGAATCGAAGTTTCACGTGTAATGTTTATGTTTTTAGAAATTCACTAAATTTTTGAATATTATTCCAAAAATTATGAAAAACTCGTGAATTGCACAGGATTTGAAAAATTATAAAAATTCTCTCAAGGTCTTCAGAGATCCTAAGAATTAACAAAAACTTGATGATTTCCGAAATTTCGTAAACACTCAGAATTTCGAAAACTCGAAGAATCACGAAAATTGTTAGCATTCTAGAAAATTCAAAAGATGAAAAAAAATTACGAAAATTCATAAAAATGAGCAAATATGTTAATAAATTCAAAAAATTCAAAGACGCAGACGTTTCGAAAATTCCTGAAATTTCAATAATCCCTGGAATTTAGATAATCCAGAAACTTTGAGAATTCAGCCAATTTTGGTTATATTCAAAATTGAAATACATTTACAAATTTTATTTACCCAAAAAAATGTTCAACATTTCGAGGCCGTTCACAAATTTCCAAAATTTCCCTTCCCCAGAATCCTGAAAATTTCACAAATTTCGAAAACTCCCAAAATTCCCTAAAATCAAAAAATCAACGAAATTTCAAAAAATTCACCAGTACCTCAAAATTCGAAAAATCAAAATATTTCGACGCTCCGAAAATTTCCGCAACTCCGAAAATTGAACTCATTTCGAATATTCCATCACAGTTTCAAAAATTCCAAGAAATTTAAGTGTTCTGAAAATGTTGACACCGTTCAATCAACAATTCAATAAATTTCGCTCTATAAAACAGCTTTTCCAAGCCGTTGGCAACATTTTGCATGATCGCGAGCTCGAACTTTCGCGTGCACAAATGAATCACGGCGTCTCTTTCCGACTGCAAATTCATTATCCACGTAGGCAAAAAACAGCACGGGGTAGAAACGGTGGCATTATCACTGGGCGGAGAAAAAAATTGAATAATTGGGTGAATGATGGCGAAGTGGTCGCTTTTAATTCGCGCCGCGTGTATAATTAGCGTCATCAGTTGTTCGAGGCAAGGGCGGATTTTCCTTTGCGGGGTCGGAACAACGAGCGCGCCATGTTTACCGCGGCCCCGGAACGTTTTCATCGAACAAGTGCCGGGTTTCATGGCTTGCTGCCTGCGAAAACTCGTACGACCCGGAATAATGCACGCGAAATTGCCCGGATTTAGTTCCCGTTTCACCACGTACATTTGCGGAGGGATTGAGGGGATGGTTTTCGAAACTATCAATACCTTTTTTTTTCACATATGCACAAAGATGGTCCTTTTCATCCATGCACGAAATGTGGGCGCAAAATGGCATTTTTCATTGATATAGTATAGCAGTGCGGGATGACCCTAGTGATTGTAGTTTTTATAAAAACAGAAACATTTTTTATAAAATCAGTGAATTATTTATAGAAATTCGTTTTTTTATAACGTTGATTTTATAAAAGTTTTGAAAAATTTTCGATTTTTATACAGTGGTTTTATAAAACATTTCTGAGCAAGATTTTTTCTATAAAATCGTCAACATTTTCATACAGTTCAGCTGTTTTTCTATAAAAACAATCGAAAGTCTCCAAATTTTCTTATAAAACCTGCATTTTTATAAAAACTTCGTGATTTTTATGAAAAGTTTCATATTTTTATAGAAAAACTTTCCTGATATAAGAAATTTCTCTTATAATAATATTTGATACGTTTTTATTACACAAGGGAATAGAAAATCATGTTCGTAACGTTTTTTAGCAATTACGAAACGTAAAAACATATGATTTTATAGGATTTGAAAATTCTTTAACTCAAATTAAAAATAAGCATCCAAATTGACATAGATTTGATGGACAAGAAAGTTGATTATCGGATTTCTGATGTAAAGGTCGCAAATTCAAATCCCACTGCCTCCAAAAAATTTTTAAATTTCTTTCGAAACGAAATTTGAGCTAGAGCCTCATAAACTGATGAAAAATAGTATGTAAATTAGCAAAATGATCAAACAAAAGTTAGAACAATTTTTGCATATTTTTAAAAATGTTGAAAAAAATTTTTTATTATTTTATTAATTTATTATTATAGCCTTCAAAGTTTTCAAGAATTTTGAAGGCTTTCCAAGTTTTACAGCACCAAAGCTTCTAAACCTTGACGTATACAACTTCTGGCTATATTGGAAATTTTGCAGTCCTAGAAAATTCGGAATTTTTGAGTTAAAAAAATCTAGAATAATTTTCAACTTCTGAAAATACCAGAGAAAATGGGATTCCATTAAAACTGTGAGAATGAGCGTAATTTCGTTCCAGGAGAAATAAAGTATGTTATTTTATCAGAAAATTTGAATGATCATTCAGAGCCGAAAAAAATTGGATTTTTATTTTAATGATTACATATGTATACAAACTCCAACATTATTCAAGTATTTTACAAAATTCTACTGTTCGAATTATAGAAAATTTCCAAATATGACTCGAAAGGAGAAAAAAATTATCACTACTAAAAACGTAAATTTGATAAGTTTTTGTTCCACTGTTCGAAGCCGGAGAAATATTTTTTTTTCTCGATTTTCCAAAATCTTCATAATTATAAAAACCTCCGAACAATTTCTCAGTTTAATTTGTCGAAAATCCTCCAAAACTTACGATGTTTGTGAATTTCAAAAAAATCTCCAGTATTCGAAAAACTGTCCAAAAAATTATCGTTTCGCCAAATTTCTGAATTAGTTGTAATGATGACGGAATTTCGTACGAAATATAATAAAAAACCGGAATCTGCATTTGAATCGCGCGAATATCCGGAAGTGCAGCCTCGTAAAGCGCAAGCGTAATTGGGAATTTGTTTGCTGAAAAAAGAGCATTCGGGTCAAACGCACGTGCCTGCGCGTCCTTCCCGAGCTAACAGGAACGCCGATAGTGCCGGCCGTGAGACGCATTCCGAGTAAAAACAAGATGAAACCCAAAAGGAAGTGCATGAAATAAAAAGGGAGTTTGTTACGCGCTCCGCGAGTCTCGCGCGATCAGTCGCCTTTATTGATTTTCTCGTGATCCGTCACAAACACTGAATCCTGAATGTCTTTTGAATAAAAATTACGGACTTTTTTCCTTCTAAAACGCATAGTTAACCAAATTTTCAATTTTTAACACGAATCTGAAATTATCTCGAATCTCAAACAGAAAAAGGTTCGAATTCGAATATTTGCTTGTAAAATTAAAAAAAAATCATTAATACGATTTTCGTAACGCAAATTCGCTCAAGTGTTTCAGTAGGAATATTTTGCTGTAAAATTTCGATTTCGTAATTATATATATTTTTGTTTTTCATTTTCTGTTATAATAGAATCTAAATCGATGATAGTACGGCGAATTAATAAAGGATAATTTAAGAAATATTTCGAATATCTGAACGAATTTTGCAATAACTTTTCCAACCTGACGAGTACCATTTCAATAAGGGTCAATTTTTCATACATTTGGGTCAGAAAATGACCCTTATCAAAATGTCACTCATCAACACTCTCCCCCCTTTTATTAAATTTTTGAAAGAAAAAAATCGTCCATTATTCGATCATACTCTGACATAATAATTTTTCCAATAATTGGGGGGAGGGGGATTCGAATATCGTGGACTCGGAACTTATCTTTCCGCATTTCGGAAAATTAGCTCCAAAAGCCAACCTGCCGCGACGTATCAATTAGGCCTGATGAGCCGTAAAATCGATCCCGCTTAATGAGCGATCACAAAGCAAATAGATGCGGAATTAACGTGATTAAACGCGGCACGAAATCTCGGCCGCAAATAGAAGCGCCGACATAATGCGTCGCCGAAATGCCCCGGCGGCGCAGGAAGTCGAATTTTCCCAATTACCTCGGGAACTCGAGTGATTTATTCGTAGAACACGTCGATACTGGATTACAAATAAATGGTGTTTAATATGGTTACACGACTTCGCAAATTCTTGAAAGTGCAAAATCCCTAGACATCGAAATGCTTCGCGATGCTGTCAAACTTTGAAATCCATTCAAAAGTGATTCAGAGTTTCGGAAATTTCAGCTTTTATGAACTTTGGGATCATTACGAATTTCCGAAATTTCGAAAATATTCAAAATTCTGAAACTTTGCAAGCTCAGAAGCACACAATGTTTTGGGATTCTCCAAAACTTGAAAATTCTCTCGAGTTCTCTTGATTTTGAAACTTCGAAATATTTAGAACAGCAACATTTCCAGTATGTCCAAAACTTCGATACATCGAAAATTTGTGGAGCTTTCGAGTTGTGAAAATTCGAAGTTCTTCTTCAAAATGCCAGAACTTCCAAAATTTCCAAAAATTTCAAACTTCATCATTTACTAAACTTCAAAAATTCTTGTCATTTCTAAATTGCCAACGTTTCGAAATTTTCAAAATAATTTCCAAAGTTTCGTAAATTTCCCACAAACTTTACGAACCTGTCAAGCGTGTTTTTCAACTCTAAAAAATTAAAAATCAGTTATAAACGTTCGAAGAACGCAAAAAAAAAAAATAATAAAATAAAGATAAATAACAACCGATAACATTCACGTTGTTGATAAGGCAAAAATTTTACACGTATGTAAAATGATTCATTGTCGTTTTCATACGCGTTTTTTCATGTCTTAAAAATTTCCCGAATAGTTTTTCTCTCGGTTACGTTAAAATTAAAGTACCACATGATTCCATTTTTAGGGTGATTTTCCCATAATTTAATAAGGTTATCAAAACGTTTCGAGAACTTTTGAAAAATTTCAGCATGTCACGAATTCCCGAAACTTGCTTCCAAATCAATTAGAAGTAAAACATACGTAAAGAATTTTATTTTTTAAGTGTACTCTTGAATATTCAATAATTTTTCACAATTAAGTATAGAGATTTTATAACCATACGGGATTCTGAAGATTATACTTTTGGCCAGTTTTTCGAACCTTCAAGAATTTCTGAATATTTCCAGAATATTTCGTAATTTTTTCATCATACTTACGAATCTTTTTGGTGAGTTTTTCACGGTCGAGTAGAAATTATCCCAAGTGAAATACATTTCGAATCGTGAATACGACGTCCAACGATAAATACATTCTAAGGTTCAACAAAAAGAGCACATTTATTCAAGTCTCAAAATTTTATTGCACATTTCTCATTTCCTCTACATTTTGTGATCATTAAAAACTTGACCTGGAACATGCTTTATTCAACGACTACGAGAAATATGTCATTTCGTGGCCCTGTTGAGAGTGGACGAAATAATGGATTACCTGATTGTTGACGTATGGCTTGCGAGTAATGAACTCGTTCGCCCACTAGTAGTAGCAAAGCTCTAAGAGCGATTGTTGCGTCAATCAATCAGGTAACCCATTATTTCACCTCCTCTCAGCAGGGCCATGAAATCACATATTTTTCGCGGTTGTTCAATAAAATATTGTGTGCAACTATTAGTCGAAAGAGGAGATTCCACACTCGCTACGCTCGTGAGGCGATCTCCACGCTCGAGAAATCTCCTCTTTCTCCCACTAGTCGCATAATATACTATTATTTTCATCATAAACCAACAGTGTTCAACGCACTCCAATCAGATGTGCTGCTCAAGTTCCCAAATGACAACCATGACCATATCTTATACAACAAAGGTGTCTCCTCAGGCTTCCCTGCCTTGCTCTTCACTCTCATGTTTTCATTCTCATTGCCAAAGTTGGACTCTGTTGAAGTTACTAGTCCAGAAAAGTCTGTCTTCGTCAATCCTTCATCCACGTATAAAATACAATCTAGTGTCTCATTCCCAACTTCTTCGAAAAATATGTTGTCAGCGATTATTGAACTATTCTCGTCCGCCAAATCAACTAGGTCGTTTCCGATGGATTTACCCGTTTTTTTTGGTGAGTCACTATCCACTACACGCCAATTGCTTGCATTAGCCTCCAAAAATGACAACTTTTCTCTATTGGGACAATCAATGGCGCCATTCAACAGCCGGCGTAAATATCGTAGACTCAGTAGCGGATTCACATAAACGTCCTTGGTCTCCTTATGTTTCTTCACATGTATCAGATGAAGATTGATGTCATAAAAATTCAACATGTGGATGTAGTTTCCGTCGAAAAGAATATTTTTCAATCTGAACTGGTGATAAGACGTCGGAGCTATCAAGTTTCTTACATCTACAGACTTTTCTTCGGCGTTTTGCTTCTTCTCCGCGTTGCTGACGAAACGCCAATCGTTGCAACCATCGTCAGTCGGCGCAATTGCACCATTTTTGGTCAGAATGGCGTGCAAATCACCGAACGACATGTAGGTTGAGTCGATTTGTATGGACACGCAACTATTCGTGTTGTTATAAGTGCAAATTTTGACATCTTTTGGATTTACATTCCTGATTTCCACCATGTTCGGAGATTTCAATATTTGGGACACGTCTATCCATTCCTCGATATATCGATCGATATCTAGTCCTCCTTCGGAGACGAAAACCCACGGATCGTTACCTTTCGTCGTCATGAAATCATTTGCACTCAGTTTTTCACGTAAATCCGACAAAGTATCGTCATCCAAATTCACTGCGATTTCCTGACGCTCGTCAGAATGCTGTTTTTCCACTACTATTTCATCTGCCTGCACAATGCTCGCGCGGATCGCGAAAAAAATCAGCAGCAAAAATGACTGGGACATACTTAGGCTGTTTCGCGAGTACTGATGATTTTGCCGTAACTTTACTCGGTTTATGTAACTCTCTAATCTTTTGCTCAACGTATGAGACGACTACATTCATTATGTGACTGTTAAGAAGCTCATTAAGAATATTTGTGCACAATTGAATTCAATTAGTGCCGTTACTGCCTTTAATAACGCACGTGTCGATGTTTAACCGGATTCGTCGCTGTGGATCGATCGGTTTCTATAAGTAAAATTCATCATTCGATTCAGTATTTAATTAATTCAATAAGCGCCGTTATTGCAGCCGACACGTTTTTTTTGTTCGGGAAAAACTGAAAACGACACATTTCCGGAAAAAGTAAAATAGGTGTTTTTACGGGGCAAAAGTCTCAGATGCATACCTAAAATATATTTTACAGTGTTTTCTTCATGAAGGGAATTATTATGAATTCTTCTCGACCTGCTACAATATTTTATTCTGAATGTTTTTTGGATAACATGCATTGGTTATCAACATTTTGCGAATATCTGCATATTATGCTGTAAGAATTTTGGCCCTGAAAAAACACACATTCTATTTTTGTCCGGAAAATTTGTCGTCTTCAGAAACAAAACGTCTCGACTTTTGCTCAGTTAGATTATGCAATGTCTTTTTTTT
>JAPYZK010002407.1:0-14204 GCA_030522785.1 Platygaster equestris | reverse complement strand
AACCGTCACCGATGTGACGATTTTCATTTCCGAAATTTTTCGCCCAATTTTCCAAAGAATTTTGTTGACCTAACATTGTTTCATCTGAAAAATACTAGCGCTAAGATAAAAAAGTCGAAAAACGAGAAAAAAGGCATAAAATAAACCGTCACAAAAGTGTCACATATGTGACGATTTTCACTTTCGAAATTTTGCGCCTGATTTTCCGAAGAATCTTGTCGATCCAACATTGTTTCACCCAAAAAATACACGCGCAATGATGAAAAATTCGGAAAACGAGAAAAAAAGGCATGAAGAAAACCGTCTAAACCTAAAGTACTACAGTTCATGGATGACTGAAATTTGGAAAATGCTTTGATTACAGATATAGATTGGGCGTTTCAAAGGTCTCGCCAAGTGTTGACGAACTGTGCAGTACTAGATATCTAAGTAGATTGTCTAAAAATGCGACGGAAAATAATAAGAAATAATAAGAAAATTTCTACGATCGGCATTTGTTTTAGGTTCAATGAGCGTAGTGACAGCCATACGCCGACGTGCGCCTACGCGATCGAGCGTCCGACTTGGTAGCTGTGACACCACCTATACGCCGGCCGCCACAGAATCCGACGTTGCAATGGAACGCGGTCGGTTAAAATCACGATTTAGCACCCGTTTTCTTTGGAAAGAGTAGAGGAACCGATAGGAAAAATAAAAAGCGGGACTCACCATACTTCTCTAGACGCTACAGATCAACTAAGCAGCCGCTATACGCTGGTTCCTCGACATTTCGAAGTAGTAAATTCACAGACCTAGAAGAATAGACGAAAACAACAAAATCACGCCAAAATTTGACTTAACAAACTCAGAAAATATCAAAAACCGATAAAAAATGCTCGAAATCGAGCAATGTTCGGAAATTCAGTATTTATTACGTAGTCTATCATTCGACGACGAGCGATTCGTACTCTGACCTCTACAGAATCCGACGTTGCATTGGAACCCAGTCGGTTAGAATAACGATTTAAGGTTCGTTATTTCTGGAAAGAGTTGACGAATCGATAGAAGAAATATTTTCAAAACCCACGGAAAAAACTTGGATGCCACAGAGAAATGTATCGTCCGCTATACGCTATTTTTCCGAAATCTCGAGTAATTCACCTGACCTAACTGAAGATTCAGAACAATGTTGCAATGAATGTTCAACGAGGGTAAAGTCCATCCACGTCGTTTACACTCATCCGCATGCCGAAAATAACGCTAGGGCCTGCGGAAATGAAGAGCTCCGCGCTTAATCGACGCGGCGAATTAATATTCCCACTGCAGTCGCTGTCGCAGTCGATAACCTGCCCCTGACGTAATGACCGAGATTCCGCGAGGGTCGGGGGTGGCCGCGGGAAAACGCGGAAACTGGGTCACTGGATCTTCATTCACATTACACGACCATTCATGAGATTCGCTAACTATTCGACTTTTGAGGCGTCGCCCGCATTTTCCCTGGCCCCCTTTTGCATCTTTAACGCAAAATCTGTTCGAGTTTCGAACAGCCCCGGGCCCTTTCAACCCCCTGGGAAAATCCGCTCTACTGCATGTTTGACGTCAAACTGACAAAGACTCCGAATAGTCGTTTCTCAGAGGAATTGGTACTCTGAGAGACGAAATAGATTCCGTAGAATTTTTTTTCGTGAGTTTAATGCTTGATAAATTATGATAATAATAGTATAGTGGTGATAATAGTTACTAATTGAGCAGCAGATCGAATGTAATTTGCTGGGTAATTTTATTTCCTTATTAATCAGGTGTAGACTCGAAGTAGGGATTTTGAATTTATACCAAATGTGAATTTCGAGGTTTGCGATGTTTCCTGATTTGCGAAGCTTTGAGATTTTGGAATATGAAGGATTTGGTAATTTTTGTATTATTTATTTTCGCATTTATGAATTTTCTAATCTGGATTTTTATAACTGAAATTCACGACTTTTATGTTTTTTTTTTTTTTAATACAATTAAATTCACACGATTTTTCTATTTTTAATTTGCGGGTTTTAGTGTGACGGAATTTTGCACTTTAGATTGATTTTTTTCCATTCAAACTGTCAAAATTTCCGTATTTCCACGAATTTTAAACTTTCGATGTACAGGTTCGAGTATAGTTCAAAGAGTTTCACAGTTTTTCGATATAAGTTTAGAAGACTTTTAGGTTCTGAAATTTTAAAATTAATAACTTTTTCAATATTTTGAGAAGATTAGAAACTGTATTGAATAAATAGTTCATTTTTTTTTAGTACCAATTCGTAAGTGATTCGACATTGAAATAATCTCATAAAAATTTTTCGTAATTTCGTAATTTATAAATTGAAAGTGTCTGATTTTTATTCAAAGTCTAGACTATCTCACTTTGAAATAAATTTGACCTCGCGAATCTTCAAGTTTGAATCTTAAAATTTTGATTTCGTATTTAAAAAATGAGTCAAAAGATAAGCATTACACAGGTTTTGAATTAAAAATTTCCTTTTTTTACTTCGGCAAGCAAGTAAAATTTTAGCTTAACAAATTTTAAAAAAACCTCATTTTTCCCACCCTTCCTACCAAATTTTCCCATTCCAACAAAATATTTCCAACCATTTTTTCTCTCCACATCACTCTTGTTACGTTATCCGTAGTATAATGAATGCACAACGTATGCAAATACGAATCGAACGGAGTTGAATGCATAATTAACAATTACTATACCATAAACTCATTAAAAATAGTGTCTTGAAGTTGTTTTTGCATTATTTATGAGAAATACCGAATCATCAACTATTCCGCAAATCGTTAAGAAAATGCTTGCCCTGGAACCTTGTTTACCACGCTATGACGTCATTCTTACCCCGAGCGAGCATTTCCGAATTTCGTTCATGTTTTTTTTATTCGCGTAATTGGACATTACGTTTCGTTGTTACATGGGAGCGAACGTAATTACGTTCTTAAGTATACTGCATAAAATAATGAGGTCCATAAAGAATAAGCTAAAAATGAGGAATTTATACAGTTAATGCGTAGGTATTATGAATTCTGTATGGATAAGAAGTTTTCTAAGGGTGTAATTTAAGTACATTTTTCAACGAGTGGAATAAAAATGACTAAATTTTTAGGTTTGTAGATTTCTTTGATTTTTGCTAGAATCTCCGATTTTCTAATATTTTTCGAAAAGAGCCAATTTTTACGAGAATATAAAAAACTCGAAAGTTTTCAAATTTTCTACTTTTGTCAATTTTTCTGACAAAGTTATAATGTTCATCAAATTTGAGGAACTCTCTGATTCTTTGATTCGATGATTTAATAAATGATTTTTCAGAATTTTTCGATCATTTTTTTGTTTTTTGTAAATTTGCTATACCTATTTTAATTATATAATTTCATTATAAATTGAATTAAAATGAATTTAGTTTTTCCTAGCAGTAACAAACAAAAGCCTTCTGATGGAACGCACCGAAAAAAGCAGAAATTTGACAAATTTTTGAATTTTGTTCGTTTTTCAAAATTTTGAAATTTTTGGAAGTTGGAAAATTTTAAAAACTTCAAAGTTGTGAATTTTTTTCAATTTTGCAAATTTGGAATTTTTGAATTTTAAAGTTGACCACAATTTTTAAATTCCGGAATTTTTTGAAATGCTCAGTTTTTGTAAGTTTCGCAGTTTCGAAAATCTCAAAAATGTTGAATTTATTCATTTCTCAAAATTTAGACGTTTATTGGAATTATGAAGTTTCTAAAAACTTTAAAGTTTTAATTTCTTTCAATTTTTTCACATTCGGAATTTTCGAGTTTTAAAGTTTACCAAAATTTTCAAATTCCGGAATTTTTCAAAGTACTAAATTTTTTAAAGTTTCGCATTTTCGGAAATCTGGAAAACTTTTAAGTTTGACGATTTTCAGAATAAAAAAAAAAGTTCTTATTTTTGTTCATTTTCCACAATTTTTTACATTTCTGTAAATTTCGAAGTTTCTCATAATTTGAACGTTGTGAATTCTTCGAAAATTTGCAGATTCGGAATTCTGGAGTTTTGAAGTTGACCAAAATTGTTTAATTTCGGAATTTTTCGAAACACTAAATTTTTTGATCTTCCGCATTTTCAAAAAGCTCAAAAACTTCAGAAGTTTTCAAAATTTTGATAGTTTTTGGCGTTTGAAATTTTCTTAAAATTTAAAAGATTCAATTTTTTCAAATTTTTCAAATTCGGAATTTTCGAGTTCAAAAGATGACCAAAGTTTATCAATTCCGGAATTTTTCGAAGTACTGAATTTTCGGGAGTTACGCATTTTCGAAAATAATATCGAAAATTTCAAATTTCGTTCACTTTTCAAAATTTAGACATTTTCAGAAATTTGAAATTTCCCAAAATTTTTCTCACCGAAAAATCGCGCCCCGTTAACCTCGTTTCCCGTATTTTTGCCACGGCCACAATCGGCCGACGTCAAAGCCGAGTTCCAGCTCCGTCTTCGTCTCCCGGTCATTTTCTCCGGGCGTCCTCGGCACACATCTCGGGGATGCTGCTACCGGGGGAGGTCGGGTCGATGCACCCCCCGCGGTTCGTCGTCCTGCATCCCATGACGTCATTTACAGCCACTTCCATCCCACCCCCGGGGGCACCTTTTTCGGCCTTTAACGCGCTCGTGCACGGACGTAGGTCGGGGCTGAATTTTCCGAAACTGGGACGACGTCGTCACTCAATTTTTCATAATTGGCTCCACCGCCCCAAGTGCTTTTCCGATCTTCCTTCATTACCACGCGCGCCCCAAAAAATGTTTTAGCTCGGTTTCTGGAAAAAAATTCGAGGGGCTTGATAGTGGAAAGTAGAATTTTCCGGTTCGTGGTTTTGGAAGGTAATGGGATTTTTTGGGAAGATTGTGGGTTTTGTCATAATTTTGGGAGTTTATGCATTTTGGAATGAGGAAACAAATATTTTTGTATAGTTCGAAAAAAATAGTTGTTTTTGCCGAAATTTTACGTGTTCAAAAGTTAGAAGTGTAAAAAGAACAGTTAGTTTCTACTAGAGAAAAAAGTGTTTTTCTTTACACAGGCTTAAAATCCATTCAAATTATTCGGTTATAATAACCCTTGGCTTCGCCTCGGACTGCAAGCCGTAACTGCTCTCGTCTATACAAAGACTTTACGGACTTTGTAAAAAATTCGAGAATTATTTGATTTATTCGGAAAATTCTTGGATTTGTTCTGAAGTTCACAAAAAGTATGGTTAAATTTCAATAATAGTGGAAAGTTACAAGAAATTTTCTGAAGAAAAAAAATATCAAACAATCCGAACGCATCAAAAATATATATATATTTCACACTTTTAAAAACTCTCGTTAATATTTCACTATTTTTTTAAATTCTCAAATTTTCCGGAAAAATGTCACAAATTTTATAAACTTCCCAAATTTCCGATAAATTCCTCTCACTTTCCAAAACTTCTCCGACTTTCCCGAAAATGTGTTTTAACTAATTTTTTACAACTGTTTAATTCAATTTCGAACACTCAAAAGTTACCCCAGGTCCAAGTCAAATTAGATTAGGTTAGTCTATAGATCGTTGTTTATTAATACATATATTAATTATTCGATGAAATTCTACAATTTCCTACATTTCTATCATTTTTAGTAATTCTACAAAATTCTATTAATATCATTTTTATTAATATTCTACGTAATAAATATGCTCAATAAACCAATTTTATGATTAATTTACCCTGGCTCTATTAAAAAAACTATTTCAAAAACGCCTGCGATCTCGAAAAATCGAGCTGAAAAAAAACTAGGCGAAATAAATAATTAGTTATTTTCGATCAATAGCTTTTAAAACAGTCAGTGCAAGCTGTTAAAAATTCACTATGAAAATTGGAAATCATGAAAAATGTATAAAAAAGTAAAAATTTTTAATTTTAAAATAATTGAGAAGTTCTAAAAATAATGAAAAATTATTCAAAGAACAGAATGGTGAAAATACACCTGAAAAATTGTAAAATTAGAAAAACAACATGAAACAATATAAATACAGAAAATTGATAAAAGATGTGAAGAATTCGAAAATTATGAAAAATTTGGAAGTTTCGAATCATTTGGAAAAAAACCTAACAAGTTCGAAAAATCTGGAAAAGCAGAAATATTTCAGAATTTTCGAATATTTCAAAAATTTTTAGGACTTAGAAGTATAAAAAATTTCCTGGTTTCTTTCAGCTCGATTTTTCGAAATTCAGACATTCCCAAGATCGATTTCCTCCCAAAAAACCGTGAAAAACCAATCATCGGTTTTCTATGGTTTTTTCGATCCCGCCAGAGTTTCCAACAACTCACGACAACTCAAAAATAGATATCAACCCTCCATGAATCGTGATGAGTCAATTTGGAGTAAAATTCTTGACTAAACCCAATACCGATGGATAAACATTACGATTTTTTTTCCTAACGAATGTGAATAAAAAATAATGGCTGGCCATGACGAGAATTGGTTGGGAAACTGAGTTTTCCTCGTTGGAGGACAAGTAGCCTCGGGGAAGATATTCCACGACCCAGACCAACTCTTTCGTGGACCACGTGGTGCTGGTGCACACGCGGGAATCAATGCAATGACGTCATGGGCGCAGCAGCCAATCGGCTGCCGGCTCCATTCAGCCCGTCAGCCTCGATCTCAGTGGTAACTGTCCACGTCTAGTCAGACCGTGCCCGACTGCAGTTCGCCCTCGACCACTGAATCCGCGCCTCACGAATTTTTCGCAACTTTAGAATTTTTCAATTTAAACAATTTTTCAATTCTATTAACTATGTTGCATGAATTTACAGATAAAATCAACTAAGTTTCGAGGACATTTCAGTTAAAGTTTGGGCTGCAGAAGTTGTGTTTCGAAAATGAGAAATTGAGTTTGTTCGTTTCTTTGGTTTTGCTGATTTTGAATTTCGAGTGGAAAATTTAGATTTTCAGGTGAGTCTATTTTGCATTATTTTGGGAGAAGGAGTTTTTGCAGTGTTTTTGGATGTTGGTGTTTTTTTAGTAAGGGGGGGGGGCTTGGTTTGGGGAGGAATGATGAAGTTTTGTGATTTTTTTTCATGAAATGATGAGTTTTTTTGGAGTTTTTTTTCAATTACTGGATTCTTTAATGCAAGTACAAACTTTGACTCTCGAATTCGTAAATTCGATTATTCGATTTTACTATTATGTATGTACGAAAATTTGAAAATTTAAGAATTTATAAAGAGATTTTGACACTATGGTAATGAAAAAAAGGGAAATTTTGAAAATTCCAATTTGGAGTTAACAAATTCAAAAATTCGAAAACTTTATTATCTTAACGTGAATTGTCAGATATTTTCAAATTCAGAAATCGGAAAAAATTTAAATCCAGACTTAAAATAAGAACATAAAGAAGTAGGATTCTTACGATTTCGAATTTGAAATTCGCGACATTACAAGTTTTAAAACACAACATTGAAAAATTTTTAGAATTCTAGTTGTTCCATTTTTAAATGTTCGAACTTAAAAAATCGAATTTGCAGATCTGAAGCATTCAAAACCACAAATTAAAAATTCAACAGTTTGTTAATATTATTAACACACGCTTTCATAATTAGAAAATTTTGAATTCCGTTTGTAAAGGAATTCGAAAAATCTCCAATCTGAATATGAATTCGAATGTTTCAAAATCTGAAAATAATAAGATTCGAAATTGAAACGAGTCATGACAGAATTTTGATGTCAAATATTGCAATTCGTAAAATTCAAACTTCAAGTTTGCAAATTTTCGAGTATGGAAAATTTGAAAATTCGACACTCTAAAAATTTCAGAATTCCAAAATTTTTGTTACATTTCCAATTCAAGTACGGATTTCGAAATATTAGCAGATTTAAGAGATTTCAAATGTATAAATTCAAAATGCAAGTAAGGATGTATTCGAATAATTTTGACGTTGAAAATTACGATTCTTAAATTTAAAAGGTAAAATTTCAAACTCAAGAGTTTAAGGACATTTAAAGTTCACTAATTTGGAAACACCACAACTAAAAAATTCAAAAAGCTCCAGAACTTGGAAAATTTGGAAATGCAGATTCCAAAATCACGAAGGTAAAACTCCAGTTTGGATATTACATATCCTTGACTTATTAAACTCAAGATTCATAAGTATAAAATCCCACAAATTAAAAATTTTCAGAAGACTAGAAATTTCAAATGTGAAAATTGAGTAATTCAAATTTAAAGTGGTCGTGTTGCAAATCAAAAGAAAAATTTATCCTTCATTTATCGCCGATCGCGGACGTAAAATTGTCAGTTTTCAGTTAGAATTCAAATTGGTCTCATCGTTTTTATCATTATTCCGATTCCCAAAACCATGAAACCATAGAATATTGAAAAACCCTTGGGAAACATAAGCCCTTGCTCGTGAGCGAGTTCGAGGTCGCTATCGAAAATCGATAGTTCGTAAATTACGAAACATCGTATGAAAAGAAATTTAACTTGGAATTTTCGACTTTTGCCATTCTTTTATTTCTGGATTGAAAAATTCATTAAAATATCATTATATGACACTTATCGGACTTTGATCAGATCTTTCACCCTTCAGTAGTTCACAAATTACAAAAGATCGAATTGGGTAAAATTATTCAATTTTTCAAATTTCAAAATCTAAAAATTTGTATTTCGGCATCGCAATCATTAAGAAATTCCAAAATTCAAGAATTACCAAACACAAAACATTCAAGAATTCAAAATTCGGACCTCTGAATTCAAAACTTTCAAATCCTTCAGAATCCACAAATTCAAGATCTGAAATCTCGAAATTTCGTCATTCCAAAAAACATGAAAATCAATCATAATCCCGAATTCAAAAATCGAAATCAAAACGTCCGAATCCAGAAATGGTAGCCTTGGAAAATTTTTGAAAAATCTTTCACTGCGGTTTGAGGTTGCCATCGAAAATCAATTTGCAATAAAGCTCATTCCCCCATCCCATTCCATAAGAAAATGAACCTTATCGCAAACAACTCTCATCTGCTTTTGAATTTCCACCCTTCAATAGTTCGAAAAGTACAATAGATCGAATCGGGTGAAATTAAACTTCGAATTTCTAAATTTCGCTAATTAGGTCGAAACTACCCCTCCCCCCTCACCTAAAGTCCCGCGATATCGCATTCGTTCCTCAATCTCTTCCTATTCCATTTTCACAAAGCGCCGAGCCCTTTTCGGTCGTTTTCGAAACGCGCGTCACACCGGGGAAGTCGTGACGTCAGAGAAACAGAGCAAACCGATTGGCCGGGCGTTCCGCTTACGTCACGAATTATTATATACATGCGCACCGGTAAACACCGCAAGTGCAACCCGGTTCAAAGTCCCAGTTTCCCAAGGCTGCGGGATCCAGCGGGTCACCGAGCTTTATCTCGCGGAACAATCGCGTCTTTCGCTTTTATCGCGAAGTTTCTGCTTTTTTTGGGGGGGAGGGGTGGTTTTGTTAATAAAGTGCTGGGATTGAAAAAGGTCTTTATTTCGAGATATTTTGTCTTCGATCAGCTGAAACAGGAAAATTTCACTGATGGTGGAATTGAGGATCCATTGACTCTAAATCAGTGGAAATTCAGTGAATTTGAACGAATTTTTTTAGTTATTAAATGTTTTTTGATTGGAATAGTGTAATTGCTCTGATTTTTAGTGATGAGGGTACAGCTGTATAGAATCGGTTAAATTCAACTGAAAATAGCAGTGAATATGTAGAATTTGCGTTATTAATTGAATTTTTCTTGATTAAAGCAATGGAATTCCACTGATTTAGGATCAGTATTCACTAATAACAGAATTGAAGATCTAGACAGTGGGAATCAGTAGAATTTCATAGAATTCTGTGAATGTGTAGCACTTATTTCAATCATTAAATATCCATCGATTCAAACAGTGAAATTTCGCTGATTTTCGATGAATATTCACACTTGGAATCATTTGAATTCAACTAGGAAGATCGGCCAATCAGTGCTTTATTTAATCATTGAATATTCATTAATTGAAACAATTGAAATTTTCGTATGCATTTGGAAGATTCGGTAACGCAACAATTGTTTATTTGATGTTAGGACAGTGAAAATTTTTTGAAAAACTCCAAAAAATCTCATTGAATTCTTTTAACTTTTTTCAGGACTTCTGGAATCTTAGATTATGGAATTATAAAATTTTGCATGGTTGTTCAAACATTTTTTGAAGTTTTCAGAATCACGAGAAACTTTGATGATTTTCGAAAATTTCGCGAATGTTTTAAATTATTGGATAATTTAACTTTGTTCAATTTCAGGAATGATTCAACTTCTTAATGTTTAAACTTTTCCAAAATTTCCCAAAAATGTGCAAAATTCATTGAATTTCATTACAATCGCTAAAAATGTCCAATGTCTAACGTTCTCCAACTCTGAGGAACAATTATTTCAATATTCTCTAACTCCCAAAGGGTTTTTGAAAAATTCGAAAATAACCGAAAATTTTTTCAAAACTTATATAAAATTGAACAACCCATTAAAAATCCTTGCAAAATCCCAAAAATCACATACATACACAAATTTGACAAAAAATCTATATTCCAAAAGCATTAGATAATTTCCATACAGCAAAACCCTGATTCCTATATATCTACAGCACACTAAAATTTCCCTTATAATCTATCAATAGTCTCACTTCCAACTTATCACTTAAAAATCAAGAAGAGAAGCTCATAAGGTGCTAAAAGCCAGTCTATAAAAAACTAATAAAATCGACCATGAATTCATTCAATAATTCCAAAAACCAATCATGAATGGACCCCATAAAAACCAACCCCAAAACTCTTCATATCTTTTTTTAACCCTTTCCTAAAAAAAAAAACACCTACACAAATTGCACTATCCTAAAAATTAACCACGAATGAACCCCATGATAACCACACCTAAAAACCCTCAAATATTATTTCCCCTCTCCCCCTATATAAAAACCCCAGAAAAATATCACAATTCCAAAAATTTTGCTTGAATAAACCCCACGAAAACCACCCCTAAAAAACAACCTTACAAAGTTTTCTCCCGATACGCCCTCGAATTAACCTGGCCAAACGACATCGAATTTCATAAATAAAGCCCCATTGAAGAGAACGCCGATGGGGTTGAACACGGAGTGTCCTGGCCCAGTGACCCACATTCACGTTTGCGTCATTCACAAACTCACCCCACTCCTTGGAAACGCGCTTTTCCGAAAGAAAACCCGAGTCGTCAATGCGTCGCCGCCGCGTCAACTTCGTCTTCCATTTTCCGCGATTTTCCGAAAATTGTCCCGTAACAAATAAGTGAAAGAGTAAACTTGGGAACGAGTATTTTAAATTTGGGAAAATTTTGGAGAATGTGGAAAAAAGGTTTCTTTTGTGAGGGGGATGTTTTTTATGGGGAAAAATGGGGGTGATTTGAAATTGAAGGACGCATTGCGGTGAGGGGTATGATTGAAAAGAAAAGTGCGCGAATACGAGAGCGTCCTTGGGCGTCTCTCCTAGTGACCTGAAATGTCTATGTATAGGGGAGGCTGGACTATTTATAGAGCCACCCCCGAGGAACGACCTGCAGACGGGGTGAAAAGTTGTTATCAACCCTGTTTAATGTATCTTCCGCGTTTTCCGTTTTATAGTAGTGGTAGGGTGGGGTGGATTTTTTTAAGGGGAGGAATGGGGGTTTGGCCATACATTTTTGGGGTGTTTTGAATTCTGATGTAAAATTTGAAACTCGTGGAATTTGAATGTTGTGAGATTTTGTATTAATTACCGCAATGTCGGAGAATCTGCGCTATTTTGGAAAGTATTGCTGATTTCGAAAAATTGTGCTGATTTGAAAACTGATGAATTTTCAGAATCCTCGATTTTTTGGGATTCAAGCATTAGTACATTGAAATTCGTTATTGAGCGTAAAAAATTGTTCGCGTTTTGGTGTTTTTTTATACGTTACGCTTTTTTGCGGTGTTCTAAAATGAAGTAGAAAATTCACGGAATTTCAATGTTGAAAGTTTTTGTACTAATTTTCAAAGTTTCGGAAAATCTACTCAGATTGGAAATTATTGATAAAGTCAAAAAATCGTACGTATCTGGAAATTAAGAAATTTTCGAAAATCGTAATTCTTTGGAATTCAATATTTGCGTCAAAATCGTAGTCGTGGGAAGAAATGTTTCATGATTTTGTGTTTCATTAGGATTGTACATTTCAAAATGTTTCATTTCTTGAAATTTCCGAAAAAACAATTTTTTTAAGGCTCAATATTTTGTCTTATTGTCAAATGAAGTACACATTTTTCGGAAACAAGTGTCCTAAAGATTCAGAATGTTTTCAGGAAATCGATATAATTCTTAGAAAAAATTATCAAAATTGTCAATTTTCAAAAGTCCGTTAACTTATTAACAATTATGCTAATATTTAAAACGATTTGAAAATTTTATTGATTATTTCTTGTAATACTGAAAAATGTTGTTAATTCAGAAAAATTAAGAAATATATTCAGGAAATTGAACTAATTTTGTCAACTTTCTTATGTTACTGTAGAAAGTTCATCTATGATACAAAACATTTAGGCAATCTTTCAATAAATTCCAATAAATTCCAAAAAACAAAGTACTTTATTATTTACGTTGTGTTTCAAATTCACAACATTTTAAGGCGCGATAATAGTATTTGGTGAAATTATAAATAATTTACAAGCAAATCGTTATTTATGCATACATGAAATTGTGCACTACTTTCGTTAGCTTTTACGAGAAAATCGAGAAATATGCAAGCATTTTTTATAGGGCACTTACGTAAATAAAATTACAGTTTTTTCAGTGCGTTAGAAAATTTCATAGCAGCAGAAAATTTCATAGAAAAATGCTTTCAAAATTCTGCGAACAAGTTACACATAGATTATATACAATTTTCGGATAAGGTTGAATCAAATCTATTTCAATTAAATAAAGATTTTAAGGCGAAAAACTTTTCTAGATCCAGAAATCAAGTCATCAAAATTGTAACAAATTAAATCAAAAAAATATTTCAACTCCCAACAATCGATTTTCACATTTTCCTTATCAGAACCATTTCACCCTCATCAAAATCAGGCGAAAATATTTTTCAAATCCATAAACCACAGTCATCCAAATCATTAAAAATCATCGAAAAACCCCCTAAAAAACGATCGTCAAAACAATATTGCATCCCCCAAAAATCGATTTTCACATTTTCATTATCAGAACCATTTATCTTTCCCAAGCACCGCAGTTTCCTACGCGTAAATTCGCAACTACCCCTAACTGATGACTTACCGACAAACGGGGTAGTTCCCACTTACCCCAAGAAAACGTTAAAATTCTCGCATATAAATTCAATCGAAATTTTCAAATCGAAATCCCTTCAAAAAACCCCATTTACCACTCCCTCCCTCCCCCGCCTCAACACCCTTAAATGCACTGATTCCTAACATTTGTTATTATTCATATTAATTATTCTATTACCCATTTTGTCTACTATTTGACTGTGTACTATAAAAAGCCAAATCCGTCTATGAATGGATCAATCTTGCGTTAAATCGACGTAATTACACGAAAACAACATTATCAAGAGAAAAATCGACGAAACGAGCCGTCAATGCTTCGACATCCCTGACTCTACGAGCCCTTACGACGGCTCGGATTAATCTAGTTTACCTCCAACAGATTTAAGGCTTCCCCTGGAACTCTATATCCGACTTTTACGGCGTATTCTGCATTTTTCAATTGTCAAAATGATTACTAACTTACAGAAATTATTTTGCATGATTAAAATTAAGCACTGGAAATAACGAAAAATCTTCGAAGAATGGACGGGGAGGATCTGAAGATTACGCAATAGGCGAACCGTCTAATGTTTCTGTCTTATTTCATTGTATATTCGCGATATGAAATATGACATAAACTTAAGGAGGTTACCTACATAAACGGCGAGGGAAAAATGACGACGGAGGACTCGGGGCGGAGGCCCAGGATTGTTCATAAGCCTCATACAGTGAATCTCCTTATGTTGTCCACTTTCATTCTTGTCAACCTCCAGTACGAGGGTCGTTCAATAAGTCCTTAGAAAAAGATGGAAAAACACTGTTTTTAAAAAAAAATTTTTTTTATTTTTCAACATAATCTCCTTTTAGCTCTACACACTTTTCCAACCGTTTTTCCAAAATTTTTATCCCGTCCAAAAAATAGGAT
>JAPYZK010002406.1:0-49265 GCA_030522785.1 Platygaster equestris | reverse complement strand
ACCCTCTCTATGTTTTTCGGATCTTTTGTTTTAAAACTTCCTCCCCTTTACATGCTTACAAGGTGATAGACATGCTTTATTTTTCAACTTTAATTCACCAAACGGGTATGAAAATATATTTAAGGGCTGAAATTTTGAGGGGTGCTTCAGGGTGCTTTTTCACACCCCTCTGCCGTTTTTCAGCTTCTACTTCACACCGAACTGGTAGGGAATAATATTTAAGGGCCGAAAATTCAGAGGGTGGTTCGGGGTTGTCTTATTAACCTCTACCATGTTTTTCGTCCGAAGGGTAGTTTCCCATTTACAAAAATTCCAACGGATTCCGAAAGGGCGGAAAAAACTAGTCGGAAAACATGTGTCACATTTCCCGTCTGGGAAATTTTGAATTTTTTAAGAACATTGTTTATAACTTTCCCGTACTATATTTTAAGTGAAAAATTCCAAAGGATTCGAAAAGAGCGGAAAAAATACAAAAAAAAATGTGTCAATTTGTAGGTCTGTCGACGGATCCAATATCCAATCAAACCTGACACCAAGCTAGGGGAAGGCGCCAGCCAATGAAGCGCCTCCGCTGGCGAAGCCTTCACCGCGGGTCTGTGCACTGTACACACAGAATCATGCACATGATTGCACACACATGTACTTACTACGCTCGAACAGAGTGCTCGTTGAAACTCGTAAGCAGTCCACCAGTCCACCAAGCGAGTCGAAGCGAGTCGAAGCGAATGGCGGGTAGATTCGACTGTGCTCTCGCAAAATCTTTGCAAATATTCTAGGTCCTGTTTATGCACGTGCTATCCATCACGGGTCCATTAGCTCCGAGTGTTGACGAATCGAGCGATAAGCCGGTGAAAGGTGTGTTACTTTTGGATTAAAACGCATGAAACACGAAAAGGACTCGCGGATATGTGACCGTTTTTTGCGTCTTTTCGGCCTTGAAGCGAAAAGCCTACAAAAGGAGGAGGAAGAAAAGGATAAGCGAGGAGGCAAGCAGCAGCAGCGGCAGCGGCGGCGGCGACGACGGTGAGTGACCTTTTTCAATGGAATCTTCTCTCTCCGGCTCACCTCTTGTAACGTGTACGGTGTACACGGTACACTCGCGACTGCATTACAGTACTTGTTGGCGAACATCCTGGAAGGCTGCAGCGCTATCCTGCGCTCCTGCTCCTGTTCCTCCTCCTCCTCCTCCTCTCCTTCTTACGCTACGAGTTATAGGCACATTACGTACGCACCTCCTTCACCCTCTTTTCGGAGTTGCTCGCCTCAGGCGACAAACACCGCCGTCGTTGCAACCACGATCATAATTCTCATATCATTACTCCTATCCTGTAACGCTCGCTTTTCCCACGGAATTAATATGCATCGCGTATATGCCCCGGCATTCCCACTAATTATCATGCATCTTCCCTATTTCACGCGTTCCCTTTTTTCTTCTTCTTCGCCTCCTCTTCCGCCTGCATTATGTGTCTAGATCTAGATCGCGGCCTGGAGAAAAGTTTCAAATTTGCAATCCAGATGTTGAGAGAAAAGAAAAGTGGAGAGAAAAAAATATGGAAGTGGTGCGTCCCTCGGGCGAGTCGCGCGCGAATCGATATTTCGAGGGTGGTCGAGATACGGCGAGCATGAGTCACTCCAGCGCACCCTCACCCCTCGCTATCTTTTGCCATTGCTTCCTATAATACTACGCTATACTGTGGACAATACAATGTCATCTCTTTATCTTTGCGTCTGCATCGTACCCTCTCGTCTTGCATTTCGATTATACATCTTGGCTTTATGATCGTACATCGGATGGAAGTCAAGTGCATGGCGGTTTTCAGTGACGAGAGAATGATGGCTGAGTTTTGTTTGCGGGAGGAGCTTTACAGGGTTATAGAAAATTTATGAGGTCCCTATAGATCACAGGTAATCGTACTATGTTTGTTACTACTACCTTTATAGAAACTTGAAGACAATCCTCTAAGACCCCTGTATGTCACCTCCCTGTATCACCGGAGTACAGTACACTACGAAATCCAGTAATGTAAAAATGCACATCATTACTCGTAAACGATGAAGTTGAGCATTTTCCGACATTTTGAAAATTCTTTCTTTACCTTCGGAAATCTAAAATCCAGAAGTGGAAAACTTCGAGTCAGACTTGGAGTAAAAGTGAAAAAATTAAATTCCACAATATTGTATACCTCAGAAATAAAATTTTTCAGTTGAAGAACCAGAATACTTGGAAACATTTGAATGGAATTCGATTATTTCTGTTCTTAATTTAATTTTTTTTCTACTTCGCAAGAGCCAGCAAATACGCAAAAAATATAGATAAAAGAAAAAAAATGAGTATTTTTCGTTTAAGTAATGATAATTTTTGTCCCTGTTGATTAGAAAAAATTGTTGCATTCTCATGAAATTCGTATTTTTTTCGTAACTGTCGTTATCTGAAAATAATCATTTCAGAAATAACAATTTCAATTCTTAATTTTTCATTTTGTTTGTTTGCCGATCGATATCCCATTTTTTGTTTCTTTTTCACTTTGATGATGGTTATTAGAATTTGTCATCACCTGCAGTCTCCGGAGTACACATTAATGCCTGGGGCAGACATCAATGCCTGGGCATTGATCTGCCCTAGGCATTAATGGCCAGGTCTGTACATAGAAATATTAGTATTTGTCATCTCTGGTCTCCGGGGTACACGGAAAGTCTTCTCAAGTATTATGGAATGTTCTCTAAGCTTCTGGAAAAGTTTGCGAATAGTACATTACGAAGAGTAGACGATTTCGGATGATTTTTATAATGGGTTTAAATTGAGTCTTGAAGGTTCATTGCGATTCGGAACATTTTTTTTTTTAATTTCGAAATATCTGAAAGAATCTTTAAAGATTCTCGAAGGATCTTAGAAAAAACACAAAATCACACACATGTTATGTATCAAACATGATAATTTATTTTACGGAAAATTTTTGAATTGATGAAAGTTTTTGATACTATTCAAAATGTATCAATGGTTATAAAAAATATAGTCATCATTTTCCATCGCGAAAGATTTGAAAGAAAGCACTGTTACAAAGATCCTTAATTCACAGCTAATTTTGAAGTTGAATAAGTCAGTAACCTTTTTTGTTTGCTTTCTTTCCTGAAGTCAAAAGGTTGAACCTTGATAGTGTCAGAGTTAACAAATTTTCTCATTAAAGTCGAGTCTCAAAGTCTGGAGTCATAAATTTTAAGCAGACTTCCAACGCTATGAAAAGAGGTAAAGTTTTCTACCCTTGAGAGAACTTGAAGGCCTACCTTAAGGAAGGCAATTTTCAGATCATTCCATAAGCTCAAAGCTGAAAAAAATTCTCTCTACGCCCGATATTTTAAACTCTATCTAAAAACTGCAATGACAAAGCAATTCTTCATTCGCTTTTCTCCCTGAGTTCTGCAGTCAAACTGTTTTTCCTTGTGCAGAAAGTCGTCACTTTTCTGTCTACGTTAAAACGAAACATCTACCCCACGAGAAAAGCTTCCAACTTCCAACACAAGGAAGAATTCCCTGCGATTAATTCCGATGACAGCGACCGAAATGACATTAATTAGGAAGCCTATACGTGTATCCAATGTCTCTATTCTCGATGAGGGAATTAGCAATCAAAGACGAAGAAGAAGAAGAAGAAGAAGAGCGAAGTGGGAAAAGAAAAAAGAGGAATCCGAGAAGAATTTAATCGCGGCTAATTAAGAGATAACAAATTTTCGGATTCCCCGAGTGGGAAGGCTGATAATTTACAGCTCTTCCGAGATGTACATATCTGCTGCTGCTGCTGCTGCTGCTGCTGAGAAGAGTAGACGACTTGAGCAACGTATTGCGAAACTCGTTCCCCGAGCTGATAGAAAACAGGTTCTAGAAGATCGCGCGACATTCGTTGCGCCGCGGCGAGTATAATGACTGTAATGCGGACAGATTAGAATTCGAGCCAGCGCTCTTCCGTGAAGAATAATCATAATGAATAATCTTTCTCGCGAATGCCTTTTCATGCGTAAAAATCGTCCGAAAACGATGCGAATTCCCTTTTACGAACACCCTTGAATAAAGAACTCACGTTGCAGACCTTGAGACATCGCCTATCACTCGTAACTCGAGTTTTTGCACTTTTTGGAGGTTGTCAAGTGGTGATGACCTCAAGGTCATCCCATGGACTAAATCACACAGATTCGAGGTTGGGGGACGAGTGCATAAGAAACCTTCGGACATGATCACTCCAGTAGTAAATTTTCTGAGCTCAATAGTTTTCCTAAAGATGTCTCGTCATCTTATTCGATCTAAGTAAAATGACTGTGTACCATCTTCCGTTCCACGGAAACGGCGATGAAATTGGAAGGAAATGCACGGAATGTCCCGCAGCTGCAGCGGTAATTCCTATGCACACGCTACCCGAGTGCGTGTGCATAGGAATGAGCTAGATGATGTTCGGCAGGAAGTTATAATGTTTTGTCCATTATTCGCTCGGCGGCGACGGCGGCGGCGGATAATTTTTCACGTCGCATTGGCGTACAGCGCGGCAAGTCGAGTCGGGTCGAGGGCAGCAGCAGAGTGTGGCAGAATGATAGGTATGGGACTGGAACAGACTGCAGGAAACAAGAAGAGTCGCGCGAGGAAGTCAAGTAAAAACGAGTAGTGCAGGCGCATGCAGCGTCGGATCCTCGTCAAACTGGCCTTGAGCTCTTTCGAGGAGTCGGGCAAGAATTAAGCGCTCGCGTGTGCTGCAGCAGGGAAAGAATAAAATAATCTGCGACGACGGCGGGACGAGGAGGGAAATAATTGGTGGGACCGGATTCCTACACTGCAGACGCCCCAGGGCTCGCTCGCGTAATTAATAGTTTCGCTCGTTGGCTACAAAAGCGTCCGAAAATAATGAGGGTCCGAGATGATGGGGAAACCATCGATACTGCTGAACGCTATTGGAGACTGCAGTTGATATTCTTCGTTTTACGCCAATGAGGCGTTTAGTCATCTGAGATGATAGGCGAGTATAATTGCTTCGATCGTATTGCAGATCGGTAGACGAAAAATCTCAATCGTCTTTATATAAATATTGGAAAGTCCGGAATTTTTTCCGGGTTACCTTAAAATTATATTACGGACTCTTTATCGTTTTCAGGTTTACTCTCAAACTCGAGGATGAAACTCTCCTATCTTTTTTTAAGATACCTTTTAATTCTTTTCAGGGTTATCAAACTTTAACGTATTATCCGTTTTCAAGTACGATAGTGTTTTTAACTGACAAAAATTCTGTAGAAAGTTTAGGTTTGATTGAAATTTCAATTGATGTAAACCTTGAATGAAATCATAATATAGTCTTTCGTCTTTCCGGAAAATAGATAGAGCAATTCGTTTACGTGACTCAAGATTTCAGGGTTACTCGCAAGTTGAGGATAAAGTTGAGTGGTTCCAATAAGGCTGAACGTTGAGGGTACCTCTTGAAGCTAAATTGTTCAAATAAAGTTAAGAGTTACACTCTTAAGTGTCCAAACTTAAAAAAACTATGTAAAGGCTTTTTCCATAAGGGACGTGCGTCGAAAAGATTAACCTCCCCTCCCACTCTTTTCTCCTAGTTCAAAAGGTTTTTACACGTCAAATTGAAAAACGAAAAAAAAAACGAGCCAAAACAAAGATCTACAAGACCGAAAAACAGACCTATAATTTTTTACATCGATACGTGAAAATGTTCAATTTAAAAGAAGCATGATAAACAGGGTAAAATCGCTATCTCGGTGCACTTGAGTGTTTTCGCTGTAGTTTTAAAGAATGATGTGATGTACTGTGAAAGAAAAGATTGAAAAAAGCAGGGAAGATAAGTCATGCGCTACGCGCCGAAAGAGTGGAGACAAGAAATGAGAAAAAAACCGAATTGTAAGCTCGTTAGAAAATCCTTGAGAGGTGCATCTCAGCTGTTGTCGTGTAAAAAAATACACTCGGTTATTTGACGATCGCTTACGAAAGATTTTCAAAACCATACCAATATACCTCCATTTTTCAAACGACATTTTCCGAAACAAGCAATATCACTTTCAATCGTCTAAGATGACAGATGATTCTTAAGACCATCGTCTAGAGTATTGACAATACACCACTCTCAATTAATGAATTTGTAAACATTTTCGAAAATCACTGTTTTTTTTTCTTCTTTTTCATTTGAAATCGAAAAGTTGTTGATTTTACGAAATTCATGAATACTTTCTAAATTTCCGCACAACTTGACTCAAAACTTGGCAATCTTCCCAAATTTTATCGAAACGATGAAAAACTTGGTACAATCACTCCCCAAAAGATTTTCAATTATCCTTTCCTCCATTTTCAAGTGTTCCCGAGAATATTCGCATAATGTCAGAAAAATCATTCATCAAAATGGTTCTTGTTGCAGGTAGGGTCGAGAAGAATGAGAAGGCGGAAGCCAGTAGCAGCAGCAGCAGCAGCAACAGCAGCAGCAGAAAGAGGAAGATGTCGCTGGAGCGAGGAGGGCGAATGAGAAGCAGAAAAGGGGGCGGCGACGGAGGGTTGTGGGGATGGTGGTTGTTTTGGTTGTGTTTGGTGCAAAGTTACGTGGTGAGCCAGGGGTACGTGGTGGTGGTGGTGCCGGCGGAGCTGGCCCCGGGGGCCGTGGTGTTCGAGGCGGGGGTGCCGGCGCTGGGGGGCCGACGGCGGTACCAGGTCGCGGCCTCGCGCACCGCCTGGTTCGCGAGGAAGCTCCTCCGGGTGCACCCGCAAACGGGACGCATCTCGCTCAGCCGCGAGCTCAGCTGCGACGGCCTCCACTATCCGAGGCTCTTCACCTTCCACGTCGAGTCCACGAGCTCGCGGCTCGGCCGCGCCAGCGTCGACTACTATTCTATCGCCCTTCGCTTTTTCATCGCTGCTTGCGAGGACGATGACGACTTACAGGTAGCCACTCATTACCCACACTAGTTGTCGTCTCATTAAATAGACTGAGGTGATTTTGATGAGTATTAATATAACTCGTTAATAATTGTCGAATTATTGACAACAATTCTACTCTACAAAAGTTTAAATATCATAAGATGATGAGATGCGAGATCCATGCAAATTACTGCCGGCACACACAATTTTAGAGGGTCAACAGAAATGAACATTTGTTCCGTTCGTAACAAAGGAGTATTCAAGTCTAAATGTGTTGTTTCTGGGGGGGGGGATTGGGATTTGCAGGAGCAGAGTGCCACGAGCGCGACCACGGAGACGCTGGCGTCGTACGCGATGTTCAGCATGGAGGGCTCGAGCAGCGTGCCCAGAGAGATGTGCCTGCGCGCCTCGCAGCTGGTGGCCTCGCTGCGTGACTTCCTGCCGTTGTCGGCCCGTAGGGCCTGCGAGGTGCGCTGGCCCGGGGCCACCAGCGACCCTCGCTTCCTCGTCGAGGGCTCGGCCGGCGACCTCGTCTCCGCCGCCGAGCAGTGCCTCCTCGAACCCCTCTTCAAGGTGGTGCCCCGGCGGTTCTGTTTTTCCCGAAGCATATTTTCTTTCACCCAATACACACATTAGCATTACTCGCAAAAACACACAAAAATCCATACGAAAATCAAGGAAATTTAGATAATCGCGTGAATCACCGGAAACTAAATATCATTCAAAAAATTCTGAAAAGCCCTCAGCAGCAGAATTTGCTTCATTACACTGCGTAATTGTTATTTCACTATAATATACGAACTACAATAACAGCATGGAGAATGTGTAATATTCAGACGACTAAATTGGGTATGAACAATCTGTCTCGATCTCTAAAGGTCTCTCTAACGCTGAGTCTGCGTTGCGGCGGGGGGGGTGGCACGGGCGCAGCAGCAGCAGCAGCTAATTGGAAAAGCAGTCACTTGACGGACGCGGAGCACCGGCTGAAGATCGTGTTCCATCACCAGCCCATCGGGGAGGACGACGACACGGAGCTGGGTCGGCGAGTGCGCCGAGAGCTGAAGAACCAGTCGCCAGTCTTCGAGCAGCCGCTGTACGTGGCCTCGGTCGAGGAGGAGCGCGAGCCAGGCCTCGCGGTAGCCACCCTCAAAGCCCGCGACCCCGAGGGAGGCCCCGTCAAGTACTCCATGAGCTCGCTCCTCGACTCGCGCTCCCAGGCCCTCTTCCACCTCGAGCCCGCCAACGGCCGCCTCACCACCCAGGCGCGCCTCGACCGCGAAGCTCTCCCCATCCATTACTTCAAGGTCCTCGCCGTCGACGACTCGTTCCCCCCGCGAACCGCCACTACCACTTTGCAGGTATGCTTTTATCATCGACATCATCAGACACAGGGCTAATTCAGTACCTCTGACTATATATATTATATTACTATACGGATAACATAATACACATTATTCTTCATCCTCTGGTCATTATGTGCGAAAATCATCCTATTATAGAAGCAGATTGAATTGTACCAAGACTATTCAGGTATTGTTTGAGGGTCGTCTTGAACGCTGGAGACTTAGTTGTGTTGGGTGTAGATGATGTAACGCATGCGATCGTCTGTTTGTGCGTACAAGATCAAATGTTTTTTCTATGTACTTGATTGATTTCTGATGAAAGGTTTTTGGGAACCTTCTGAGCTTCAGAGTTCCATCAAGGGGATCGAGTTGGTGACTGAGAGAATGACAGTAATTTCTCAAATATTCTACGATTTTATAAGTTTTGGTATAGTTTTCCGACCTTTTGGACAATGTTTCATAACTTGACGGAACTTGGACTCTCGAAATTTTGACGATTTTGATGAGTTTTCGAAAGAGTCTTATCATTCTTAGACACTGTATACGATGTTTTTTTTGTTTTTTTGCTTTACGAATTGTCAGCTTTTCTCCGGGTACTTGATAGATTTAGAAATGAAGATAATGACAGCTTAAGAGAATCTTTCAGTATTTATTAAAGACTCTGGAGAATTCATATGGATTTCAGAGAATTTTGCGTTTTGCAGGAGAATTTTCAAGACATATTATTGCTAATATCTAAAATTTGAGACGTTTACCATAAATTAATATTGTTTATTCATTAAAATGTTCAAGATTAGCAACTAAGCAGCTATTCCGATACTTTTAACAAACCTTTTTCAATCTTTACAAATTTTTAGGGATCACTGGAAAATTCCGATTTTCAAGAAATGTTCAGAAAGTTGAGGAAAATGCATCCAGAATTGAATGTATCATTTTTCGATTCACTCAAGAATATTCATGATATTATCATACGAGTATTTTTATTCATGAAACGATTTTTTCTTATCGAAGGAAGTCATTGACACCTCAGTAATTGGAGTTGTAAAACAACTCCAATTATCAAATCGGAACAAAATCACTGATCAAATTGGTAACTACGGAAAACCCATTAATTACAAAACAGATCATCATTACATTATATAATGGGCGTGCTATAGGTTGATAAATCGCTGACATATTAAATGATTATTGCCTCCTGATAATTGATCTTCGGGAAACCAGGTCAAGATTGATTATTTCTCATTTTCCTCAATCAAATCCTTCGTAATTTCGATTCTTATAAGAGTTTCAAAAATCATATAAGATTTTTAAATTCACCGTACAAGAATCTTGTGAGATTCACGATGCCTATAAGGTTGATCTTATAAAAACCTCATAAAAAAGATTCTTATTGAAAAATAACAAAAATTTTTCTCATCACGTTTGTGTAAGGTCATTCTTATAAGAATCGTGAATCTTATTCGATTCCCTTATCATCGCAACCTTTAATATCTCATAAGATTTCGAAAATTCTCAAGAATTAAAGTTACTGGGGAATATATTTAGAATATTCCATATTCGTCCGAACATTTTTATGAATTCTGAATGACTTTTAGTAATTCCAATGATTTTCGAAAAATATCTCCACATTTTCACAAAATATTCAAAAACTGCATAAAATCGATTGCTCAAAACTTGCTGCAAACTTTCCATTTTTTCAAAAAAATTACCCGAATTCCGAAAAATTGCTGAAACTCGTCCAGATTCACCTCAGTTCGCAATAACAATGTCTACAGACTTTCCATCAAAATCCAAAATGTAACAAAACTTGGAAAGTCAATATGTAGAGTCGAATCCACGATCGTACGCAGCCCCTCGATTTCACCTCTTCCCCCATCAAATACTATTTTTCGTGTAACTCCCCCTGTAATATAACAATGTCATACAGCAAAATGCAAACAACAATAACAACAATATAATAAATATTAATATGAAAGAAAAAAAAATGCGCATCACGTCACAGGTGAATGTGCTGGACGTGAACGACCATGCGCCGAGCTTCGAGTGGCCGGAGTACGAGGCAACGGTGCGCGAGAGCGTGGCCGTCGGCTCGAGCGTGGTTGCCGTGAAGGCGAGCGACCAGGACGCGGGCCGCAACGCCGAGCTTGAGTACTTCCTGGAGCTCGTCGACGGGAGTAGTAAGAACGGAGCCGAGGAAGAAGAATTGGCGTTCAGGATAGACGCGAAATCGGGCCTGGTGACGACACGATTGAATCTGGACAGGGAGAGGCGCGAGACGTACACGCTGTTGGTGCGGGCGACGGACCTGGCGGCGCCGGCGAGCACGCGGCAGAACGCGACGGCGAGCCTGGTGGTGCGCGTCCTCGACGAGAACGACAACTACCCCCAATTCTCGGAGCGCGCGTACACGGCCCAGGTACCGGAGGACCTGGAGCACGCGGGACACCCCACGATCGCGCGGATCCGCGCCAGCGACTCCGACACCGGCTCCAACGCCCTTGTCCGCTACGCCATCATCGGCGGCAACGGCCAGGGCGTCTTCTCCATCGACTCGCAGAGCGGCGACGTCTCTTTAGTCAAGGCTCTTGACTATGAGACGGCCCGCAGTTACCGCATCGTCGTGCGCGCCCAGGACGCCGGCCTTCCCGCGCGTTCTAACACCACCCAACTTCTCGTTCACGTCAAGGACGTCAACGACAATGCTCCCCGCTTTTACGCCAACCTCTTTCAGGTCACCACTATCATTATTATCTTTTTACATCTAATCTATCCTGAGGTTTGAAGGCATTTATGGCCAATTTCATCTATGCACCCTGCTCGAAAATACCCATCCAATTCCATTCACCAGTCGTGGAACCGAAATTTTGAAACAAAGCCCTCGACCACCAGGATTTTATTCTCACTCTACTGCAAAGTATGCATAAATAAGATTCTGGTGGATTTTTCCGGACCTTATAGAAATTGCCACAGAGTTCCGAGTACGTATCAAGAAAGCAGGATTGGCCATCTCTCGAAATTGCAAATCTCAATATGGCTACTGCTGTTGTGATAATGAATGTATATTGAAAAATCAGGAGACAGTATCAGAGAGCGAGCCCGTGGGTTACTCGATCGTGAGGGTGCAAGCGTACGACGCCGACGAGGGCGCGAACGCACGGATAAGGTACGCTATGTCGCCGAGGGACGCGCTGGGAGCGCCGACGGAGGAGTTCCCGGTGGCGGTCGCAGCGGATACGGGCTGGGTGTACACCGTGAGGCAGCTGGACAGAGAAGAGCGAGGCAGGTACGCGTTCGCGGTGGTGGCGATTGACGGGGGCGAGCCGGCGCTCTCGGCGAGCGCGAGCGTGGTGCTGACGGTGAGCGATGTCAACGACAACGACCCCTACTTCGAGCCCAAGACCTACGAGGCGCAGCTGTCGGAGAGCGAGCCGCCTGGGAGCCTCGTGGCCTCCGTCAGCGCCAGCGACCCGGACGAGGACGCCCGGGTCCACTACGAGATCACCGCCGGCAACACCCGGGCCCGCTTCGCCGTCACCTCCCACAACGGCCGCGGCCTCGTCACCCTCGCCCAGGCCCTCGACTACAAGCAGGAGAAGCGCTTCGCCCTCACCATCACCGCTTCCGACTCCGGAGGGCGCACCGACACCGCCCTCATCTACGTCAACGTCACCGACGCCAACAACTATGCCCCCGTTTTCGAGAACGCTCCCTACGCCGTCTCCGTCTTTGAGGATGCCCCCATCGGCACGACTGTCCTCCTCGTCGTCGCTAACGACCTTGACGTCGGCGAGAACGCGCGTCTCACTTACACCCTCCTAGGCCAGGATGATTCGGCTTCTAGCGACGAGTCTGCTGCTGCCTCCGCGTCAGCCTCTCATTCCGACTCTAGTGCAGGTGATTTACTTGATATACTAGCTATTCATTGAACCTGATAATCTCCTGTAACGTCATTTTCTCCCTTTTTTTCGACACGTAACACAGCCACGAAAGACAATGTCAGCTGGACCATCATGTAGGATTATCATATAGGATTATCAATAAATTTTAGATGCTTTCGCGTCCATACATTTCAGACTGCACGGTGGAACGGCGTATAACTGGGGATGAACGAAAAAAAAAAAAAAAAGGAAAAGGAAAAATTGCCATCCACCTAGTCGGTGCATTTTTTGGAATAATATGTTTAGAACATTGATGAGAAAAATCCACAGTTTTTCGATAAGTTACCAAAAAAGGCATTATAAGAAAATGTATGAAATTCTTGCGTGAGCGCACGCAGAGTTGTACTACTGAAGAATTAGTATTATACTTTGTCTCTAATTGATAATATGTAATAAATTATAATATGTATTTGATTAATATTGTACGTGTCTCGAGCACGGGCGAAAAATGACCTCTTTTTCATTCCAACATTCCGGATACAAAAATGACAAAGGATTCCTGCCTGAGCACACGCTGAGTTCTACTACTAGAAAGTATTAAACGCGCCCGAAATAAAAATACCTTACACTTCATTCCAATATGCATTTTTTCAGAGACAAAAGTGAAAATACAATTCTTGTCCGAGCGCACGCTGAGTTGTACTCCTGGAAAATATAAAATGCAATATGATTGTACAGTGGAACGCGCTCGGGCAAAAAGTCGCTCCAAACATAAACCACTATATGAGACATAATATATCAGATACAAAATCGAGAAAATTCGTTAGAATTTGTTGTCGGGCAATACAGGCAGACAATAAATTCAACACTTTTCTTTTCCCGAAAGATTACGCACGCATAAGTCAAAGCAAGTAAATGTGTGCGTATATCCAATGCCAAAGTTCTCTCGAGCGGCATTCACCAATCACAGTCGTGCTTCGCAGCGAGCTCGACCATCTTCCCGTTTCGCTTATGCGAATAATTCAAAATCACGGTCTAAAAATGTTCATCTGAGCGCCTCGCCGTCAGAGTGCGCCAGAGGCTCTGCAAGGTGGACTCGAGAGTTTGTTGTCACAGATTAATAACGATTGTTGGGTTTTTTCGAATAAATGTGCAGTTTACGGGCCAGGCCTTAAAATACAGTTTTCAACATTTTTTCTTTTTTTTTTAATATTTGTCTTTTAGCAATGAACTTAATTTTTCTTGCGAATAAGTGTTTATTTTGCGTCAACATTATTAAAAATGCAGGGAAGTGTTGTGACAAGTGAGTGTTTCCGGAAATTATTGGGGTCTATATAGGAACTTGTCGTTTATTTTTCTTGATATTTCACTGGTAATCATTATTTAAAGAGCAGTACCTAACATTTCAAGGAGCTTAGTTATTAATGTTTTGAATATTTGATCGCGGGACCAATACCAGCATAACCTTACTTTGGCGGTTCCGTGATTAAACATTCAAAACATTAAGAACGCACAAAATTTTTTCAAAGTACTCCTCTTTAGAAAATGATCACCAGTGATATATTAAGAAACATGAACCACGAATTCCTATGCAGATTCCAATAACTCCCGGAAACACTCACCCATCACAACACTTTATTGAATTTTTAATAGGGAGCGTCTATTCTTGGACCCTTGCGTAAATAACACAAGGGTAAATTTGTTTTCGCTGCTTCCAGCTCCCAGCCAATCAGAGAAGCGAAAATGCATTTACCCAAGTGTATTAATTCATTTTCGGGCTTGTGATTGGTTGGCGCCATTGGTGGGCTGCATATGGTCACTTTCGCGATGGTCTATGGGATACGAAAGCCGCCATTTCCCGCATGTTAGAATCGAGAAAATGTATATTAATGTATCAATAGTAATAAATAATTCTACCTTAATACGCATTGAAAAATAATACTTGTGCCAATATCCTACTCTCCGAGAGTAGAAGCCCCTGCCCCTGGCTGATTTCCTCACGCCCTCTACCGTATTTTACAACGCCTGTGTAATTCATCAATAATAAAGAAAGAGGAGGAGGTGAGTGGCCGTTCGCGATAAACGCGCAGACGGGCGCGGTGACGACAACGAGAGCCCTGGACCGGGAACAAATGGCGGGTTACTTGCTGACGGTGCAGGCCAGGGACGGGGGAACGCCGGCGCTCTCGGACACGACGGACGTGGAGATAACCGTTGCCGACGTGAACGATAACGCGCCGGTCTTCGAGGCGGCCCAGTACCAGGGCTCGGTGCCCGAGGACGCCCTCCTCGGCACCAGCGTCCTGCGGATCGCCGCGAGCGACCTCGACGCTGGCCTCAACGGTCGCGTCCGCTACGCTCTGGAGGAGGACGCCACGGGCGACGGCGCCTTCGCCCTTGACCCCGCTACGGGCGTCCTCCGCACCGCCAAAGCCCTTGACCGCGAGTCCCAGGCGCGATACACCCTGCGTGCCCTTGCTCTCGACCGCGGCACCCCATCCCTCTCCACCGCCGTCATCCTCACCATACGCGTCGAGGACGTCAACGACTCGCCTCCCGTCTTTCCCAGCGACAAGATTATCCTCTACATCCCCGAGAACTCGCCCATCGGCTCTACCGTCGGCGAGATCTACGCTCACGACCCCGACGAGGGCATCAACGGCCACGTACGATGTTATCATACATCTTGTATTATCAAATTTCGCAAACGCGCTGTCTCGAATCGATCGAGTCGAATCAACTTTTTTTTCGTCTTCCGACAGGTAGTTTTTTTTTTTTTTCCGCCAGGTAGTTTTTTCCTTTTCTTTTTTTCTCGATTTCCTTTGAAAGAGTAAAAAATTAAGGACACGTAGTTTCCGAAATGTGACTTACTTGATGTGCGCACGTATCAACGCAGGTCGAATACTCGATCGTGGGTGGAGAGGATGCCGGGAGTTTCGCCCTGAACGCCCTGGGACCCGAGCGCGCCGAACTGACAAGCCTCGAGGAGCTGGACTACGAGTCGCCGAAGAAGCGCTACGAGTTAGTAGTGCGCGCCTCCTCGCCGCCACTGCGCTCGGACGCCCTCGTGCACGTCCTCGTGACCGACGTCAACGACAACGCACCACGCCTAAGCGATTTCCTCGTGCTCTTCAACAACTACGAGCAGCTCTTCCCCAGCGGGCCCATCGGCCGTGTACCAGCCTTCGACGCCGACGTCACCGACCGCCTCACTTACCGCGTCCTCGCCGGGAACAACGCCAACCTTGTCTACCTCAATGCCACCACAGGCGAGCTCACTCTCTCTCCCCAGGTACACAACACCGCTACTGTCATACCTGATTTTTTGCTTTTCCCATGTCGAAAAATCATCATCCGATACGAGCAAATTTCTCCTTGGTGCGATATATCGCCTCCATCGCCGTCGAGAAACAAATTTAAGAGACAAACAACATTGTTTTGCGTTTGCAACAGTTGAACACGAACGTGCCGCGGGTCGCGAGCATGGAAGTGTCGGTGAGCGACGGTCTGAACGAGGCGAAGGCGACGATGACGCTCTCGGTGCGACTGGTGACGGAAGAGATGTTGCTGAGCTCGGTGACGGTGCGCCTCGAGGACATGAGCTTGGAGGCCTTCCTCAGCGGTACCCTTCTGGGCTACTTCCTGGACGGCCTGGCCGCCGTGGTGCCCTGTCCCCGCGACCACGTGCACGTCATCGGCGTCGCCCAGGACGCCCACAACGTCCTCAACGTGAGCTTTGCCGCGCGCCGCCCCGAGCTTGGCCCTGAGCGATTCTACGGCCCCCAATTCCTGCGCGAGCGCGTCTACCTCAACCGCGCCGTCCTCGCGCGACTCGCCACCGTCAACCTTCTCCCCTTCGACGACAATATCTGCCTTCAAGAACCCTGTCTCAACTTCGAAGAGGTATTCCCCACAAATTCTCTTCTCTTCTCTTATTTCATTACTTTTCGGAAAAACACCAACTAAAACACTCGTCCTCTATTATTCTTGATTGGTTCATTCATGCCGTAAATGATTATGGTGATGATGATGATGATGATGATGATGGACGACGACGACGACGACGACGACGACGACGACGACGACGACGACGACGACGACGACGACGATGACGATGATGATGATGATGATGATGATGACAACGTGACGTGTTCGTTCAAGTGCTCGAGTGTGCTCAAGTTCGCGAACGCTTCCGGCTTCGTGGGGAGCGAGACGGTGCTCTTACGACCGATTCAGGCGGTGAGCGCGTTCACATGCCGCTGCGGGCGCGGCTTCACGGGCAGTCGCGAAGCCTACCTCTGCGACACCGAGGTCAACCTCTGCTACTCGGGGCCTTGCAAGAACGGCGGTACCTGCCGGCGCCGCGAGGCTGGCTATACCTGCGAGTGCGTTCCCGGCTTCACGGGTGACGACTGCCAGGTACCACCAAGTCACACACACACTCCATTGCGACTTTTATTCGTAGCAGTATACGATTTCAAAAATCGATCCATTTTTTTAACTTGAATCATTGACACTGATCGTCTTTTTTCTCTTTTTTTTTTTTTTTTTTTTTTTTTTCGACAACATTCAAAAAACAAAACCTATCTCCAATTGTTCATTGTCCATACGACTTTGTTGGAATGATAATTATTTTTCCATGTCACCAAAATGTAACGTCAGAAAATGTAGGGAATAAATATCAAATATTAAATAATAAATCAAATGTCAGCCAAGTTCTTGAGCTCCGTCGATCTACTGTTTCGGAAAATCCTTCGCGAGAGAAAAAGAAAATGAATACACTATACTCCGGGTTACCTAAAATGTTGAAAATTAAAAATGTTCAAACACCAGGACGAATTGGCAACAGGGAACAAAAGCATGGAGTGCGCGGAATCGAGCGCCACAAGGGAAGAGCGCGACGAACTATGTCAGCTGAGGTCACGAAGCTTCGGCTCTGCAGGTCCGAGTTTCCTGACGTTCGAGTCCCTGAAGCAGCGTCATCGGCTGCACCTTGGGCTCAGTTTCGCGACCGAAGCCCGCGATGGCCTGCTCCTCTACAACGGCCGCTACAACGAGCAACACGACTTCTTGGCGCTGGAGATCGTCGATGGCCAGCTGGAGCTGAGTTTTTCGCTGGGCGACGAGGAGGTGACGCGGGCGCGTGCCGGTCTACCGGGAGCCCGCGGCGTTTCCGACGGCCGCTGGCATCAGATCCTAATCTCCTACCTGAACCGCAGCGTAGAGCTCGTTATCGACGACTGCGACGTCGAGCTGGCGCTGCGCGGCGTCCTGGGCGAGCCGCCCTGCGCGGCACGAGCGCACCGACTCCTGGAGCCGCGCTGCGCTCTCGTCACTGAAACTTGTCACCGTTTTCTGGACCTCACGGGTCCCCTCCAGGTCAGCAGTCGTAACTGACATATTCTGATTTTCCGTCTACCCTTGAGGTTGTCGTAACAGGAAAATTATTCAACTTGTTAGGGTGTGCCTTTCAGCTTCTGGAGGAAACTCTCAACACCCAGGGTGACCCTTAGATTCTTAGAGGCGAACTTTCTACTAGTCAAAGTGAACCCTCAACGTTCAGTCTTTCTTTCCGCAATTGTTCAATATGAAGCCTGCTGAATTATTATGTGGACTGAATTTTGTGTATATTAGATATTCTTGGCAATAATGAAGAGTGGTACAAAAATATAATCGGAAAAGTGGTGGGAAATGTGAGAGAAAGTTGGTGAATGATGTATAATGTGACGATGACGCGTTTTGAAAGGTGGGTGGTCTACCGGCGCTCCCCGGCGGTCCGGCTCGGTTCCCGGTGCGCGGAGCCCACCTGAAGGGCTGCGTGCGTGACCTGCGAGTCGATCACCGCCTCCTGGACCTCGACGCCTTTGTCGCGGACAACGGCAGCCTCGCTGGCTGTCCCGAGAAGCGACCCGCTTGCGCCTCGATACCCTGCGCTCATGGGGCCACCTGCCGCGAGCTCTGGGCCGGTTTCGCTTGCGACTGCCCCGAAGGCTTCGCCGGGCCCCGCTGCGCCGAGGTCGCCCAGCCACCCCCGTGGCGCTTCCGACGCGCCCTCGCCGCCCACCTCAGCTTCAACCCCCTCCTCAAACCCATCCAACTACCCTGGCTCGTCGCCCTCTCCCTTCGCACCCCCAACCAACGCCGCGGCGGACGTCATCGCCGCAACCTCCCCCCTCACCCTCTTCTAAGTAAGTCGCTTCAGTTTTATCATTTGTTTAAGCTTGAGACAACTTATCAGGCAACGGTGTGAATCATTACAAACAACGCTTGATCCATTTCGAGTTAATAAATTTGCAAATGATAATGAATTATTCATACTCGTGCGTATCAATGATTAATAAAATTCTGAAAAAAAAACTCACCTCCACGCGCAGCGCAACATCTTCAACAACAGCAGCAGCAGCAGCAGGAGCAGGAGCAGGAGTCAAGCGCAAGCTTCCTGGCTAGTATCCAGATAGGGCAGAACAGCTCGGTCACGTTGAGACTCGATGAAAGGGGACACCTGGTGGCCGCCCTGGAGGGGATCGACGTGATCCGGAGCGGCGCGAGCCTCACGGACGGCCGCTGGCACCGGGTCGAGCTCATCTGGCAGGCCGGCCAACTAGCCCTCGACATCGACTACCGGGGTCGTCCCCTCGTCTCGCCCCTCTCCGCCAAGCTCCAAGGTCTCTACGTCGGTCGCATCCTACTCGGCGCGGCTGACTCCCTCTCCCCCGACCTGCCCTCCTTCGATGGCTGCCTACAAGTAATTTTTCCCATTATTACAAAAAAAACCATGCAATTTCAGTCTCACTCAAATGATTATTGTCAGCCAAATTCGGTAAAATCGCGAATTCAGTTTCCGACGTAATTTGTTCGCACGTGGTATATAGGACGTGCGGATCGGGACGAACCAGAGCGCATTGCAAAGGCCGACGCTCGAGGAGAAAGTCGAGCTGGGATGCGGGTTGCAAGAAGAAGAGGAAGGCAGTGGCAGTGGCGGCGGCGGCGGCGGCGGCGAGGAGTGCGAGTGCCCCGCGGGTAGTTCATGCGTGCGGGGAAGGGAGGAAGAGGGGGTCGAGTGCGAGTGCGCCGCGGGCCGCGTGGGCCCATCGTGCGTGGAACCGTGCGGCCAGGAGCCGTGCTCTGCCTTGGGAACGGAACGCTGCGAGCCCGAGCCGGCGACACGTCGCGGCTACAAGTGCGTCTGTCGCGCCTCCAACGAGTACTCGGGCGAGTACTGCGAGGCGCGCAACGACGAGCAGCCCTGCCCCGCGAGCTGGTGGGGTGCACCTGTCTGCGGACCATGCGGTTGCGACGAGGCTCAGGGCTACGACGCCGCCTGCGACAAGGTCACAGGCGCCTGTCACTGCAAGGAGAACCACTACAGAAGGGAGGGCGCCGAAGAGTGCGTACCTTGCGACTGCTACGCCCTTGGGAGCTTTGGACCTAGGTACACGTCGTTATTCATGACCACCTACTGTTACACTCACATTTTTAGAATTATATCCTGACGATTTGAATTTCAGTGTAGTAGGAATATTTAAATTCCGACTATGGACGTTTGTTTCCGTTTCCGAAATATGCTGCATTGTAATACTTGCCGAGCTACTGAGTTGTCCAGAGTTAGGAATTTTTTAGTTGGAGATTCCGTAGTTTTTGGGCTTGAAAGTGTTTAAATTCCGTGCCACACCATATCACAACACAATGCATGTATGCTTCGATAGATTCAATTTTGCAGTACTATCGAAAATTTCATATTTTTTGGGACTTGAATGCATCAAATAAAAAATCCTACTCTCTGAATTTTCAACTTGACAATTTTTCGTTCTGAATCGCACAATACTCAAGTTTTTGTTGAAAAACTTGAAATTCGAAGGTGCGAGGCGTCCACTGGGCAGTGTCGCTGTCGGCCCGGCGTCATCGGGCGCGATTGTTCTGCCTGTCCCAACGCCTACGCCGAGGTCACGCTACGGGGCTGCGAGGTCGTCTATGACGGCTGTCCGCGCTCCCGCGCCGCCGGTATCTGGTGGCCACGCACGCCTTTCCCGCCCAGTGGCTCTCACCCGGAGCACCGGGAGGTCGTCCTCGATTGTCCGGCACCGGCTCAAGGTCGGGCCTCTCGCATCTGCTCTGCCGAGGCCCTCGCCTGGCTAGGTAACTTTCCAGTGCTTTCGACTATTGCGTCTTGTGTCCCTTACTCATTAAGGAAACTACTCACAAACTCTTCAATTTGCTAGAGTCATGTGTAAATCCAAAAACGATGAAAATATTGTTCGTATATTTTCCAATGTATAATTGGAACACAAGAATTTGTTCGGACTTGAGAAATAATCTATATACATAGGATTGGCTGTTTTCTCTTCTGTCTGACAGAGCCGGATCTCTTCAACTGCACTTCGGGACCGTTCCTGGAGCTGCGCCGGCAGCTGGCAGGGCTGGAGGCACGCGAGCTCGTGCTCAACACGTACGTGGCCGTGCGACTAGGCCGCGAGCTGCGCGAAGCCGCCCGAGCCAGTGAGCAGCAGCAGCTGCAGCAGTTGTACGGAGCTGACTTGCTCGTGGTCGCGGGCCTACTCTCCTCGCTCCTCGCCTACGAGGGCACCCAGAGCGGCCTCAACCTCACTCACAGCCAGGACAAGGACTACGCCGGCAACCTCCTCGCCGCCGCAGGCCTTATCCTGAGGCCCGAGCGCGCGCCCCTCTGGCTTCGCGCGCGCCAGCTCAACGCCACCAACCTCCTCCCCGAGGAGCTCTTGCTCCTCTTCAGGCGCTACCTCGCCGCACTCACTGCCTCCCAGCACGACACCTTCACCAGCCCTTTCGAGCTCGTCGATCCTTGGCTCGTCCTTGGCCTCGACGTCGGTGCGTAAAACCACAAAAGCACGCGCGCCTGCCTGCCTGCCTGCCTATCTGGCCGATACTGAAGCAAACTTTCAGTAGAACGAATCAGCGTATGTACAGGCGAACGTGGCCCACCTTTTGCTAGTACGGAAATTTTCAGACCATCTTCTTTCGAACACTCTTTGTAATAGCAAGAACCATCGTGAAAAGCGAGTGAAAAAGCGTAGAATTTACTGGCATGTTGACAAATATTATCATCACCATAAACCAACGTAAAACGTGTAAGACGTCGCAAAAAGGCATCAACTTTTCATAAATCTGATTCATGCGTGTTCTAATAATCTAGTTTTTATATTGAATATCGATTGTAAAGAAAATGCTTCCTGAGGAATTTTCATCCAAAAAGTTTGAGCAGTTTTCATCTTTTTACAAAAAATCATAATCATTATCAATATTGTCAATTTTTATCATTCAATTGAATAAGGACCCATTGAAACTGCACAATGTAATGTAATTATGAAAAATTTATGACCAAATGATTGTCATGACGAAGAATATTTTTGGAAAGAAAATGGTCCGCAAATTTACGTAGTAGCGAAAGGTATGTTATTTTGGTCCAACAACTCGCTGACTTTCAATACTGAAAGTCTACCAACTTCTGTATCATCAATCCAGCTTTCAATTCCTTCGAAAACTTGCCATTTTTAAATACCCAGATGTCTGCAAAATTCTCAAACACCCGAGATTGCATTTTATTTCACGTTCCGTAATTACCAGATACCAATTCCCAAGTTGCCATTCAAAAATTCACCAATTTAGACAACCTTTGCAACCTGTGAGTTGGATTCCCTGAAATGGTCTAACTTGACGTGCGGCTGAAATTACAGTGACATCGGAGAGTTTGTTCGGGTTCGAAAGCGATAGGAAAGTCGAGCTCCCGGATACGTCAGGCTTCCTGACAGCGGGCTCGACGCTCGCATTCCCCAAGTACAACAATTACATGGCTGACCCGAAACGTTTCGACCCGCACTCGAGAGTACAGGTGCCGCTGAGCTTGCTAGGTATCCGGGAACCCACCCTGGGCGAGCAGTTGCAGCCAGGCCTCCCGAGTCGAAAGGCCGTCGTTCTCGGGTACGCGCAGTTCAAAGGGCTCGGCGCCCTTCTGCCCCACAACTTCGACGACTCGGTGGCGCAGCGCTGGGGCGTGCAACTGGACGTGGCCAGTTCGGTCTTGGCCGTCTCTGTCCTCGTGCCCAAAGACGACGGTATCGGCTACGAGTCGCTCACGGACGTGCCGCTCCAGTCGCCAGTGCAGGTTAGTTCAATATCAAGGTGTCAGAAAACATTGGACCCACTCAAAATTCTAGACGGCTATACGGTTGCAGAGGATATCGTATATTAAACGATAGCCTGAGTTTTAGGCGATAACGTGTCATTGAAGAGTTTCTACCATGCGCAGTCAATCCGATTCATAACTTGTCACAGAAATTTCAAAAGTTGCAATAGCCTTCTTCAAAGTTGGCAAAAAGTCTGAAAATGATGGGAATTCCTAGAGACTATGGAAACGTTTCCAAATATACTATACGGGTGATAATAAAGCAGCGAGCAAGTGATGAAAATAGATGCACTGGGTTCGTAAAATAGGTTCGACTGTGGCTTGGCGCGGAACAGCAGGCGCAGGGGCAGGGCGAAGAAAGGAGACGCAGTAACCCGCAGTGCGTGCACTGGAGCACCCTACGTGGCGACAAAGCTGGGGAGTGGAGCCGGATGGGCTGCACCACAGAGGTAGAGGACGGAGGGCAGCAGAGCCTGGGAGCCGGGGTGCTGGTCAACTGCTCGTGCTTGCGACTATCAGCGCTAGCTGTGCTGACGGACGTGTTCGAGGCCGAGTACGTGCCTGAGCCGTCGCTCCTCGAGGACGTGGCAAGCTATGGAGCTTTTCTGCTGGCACTCCCACTGCTCCTGGCGAGCTTGCTCGTGCTAAGTGCCCTGCGCGGCCAGCCCTCGACCAACTCAAACAGCGTGCACAAAAACCTCCTGGCGTGCGTCTTCGCGGCCGAGCTCTTGTATTTCATGGCCCTGAAGGCGCGTCGGCCCCTCGGCGCCGACCAGCTCTCCTGCAAGCTCACCGCCATCGGCCTCCACTACGCCTGGCTCGCCACCTTCGCCTGGACCCTCGTCGATTCCCTCCACCTCTACCGCATGCTCACCGAGATGCGCGACGTCAACCACGGCCCCATGCGCTTCTACTACGCCCTCGGCTACGGCCTGCCGGCTCTTGTCGTTTGCCTCTCTCTCGGCGTCCGCGCCGACCAATACGGCAACTTTTACTTGTACGTATCTCCCCCCCTATCTCTGATGAATAATCCATTTACTCGGACCGACCAACTTTTGTTCGATTTTCAAAGAATCTCGTACAATCTCGTAGAAAGTAAAAAAAAATCCTGACTCAATCGGTACGCAAAACACTTGACCCATCATATTATTGTACATTCCAATCAGTTGCTGGCTGTCGATCTATGAGAAGGTCATCTGGGCCATGATCGGACCGGTATGCCTAGCCGTGGCAGCAAACGTGTGCACACTAGCACTCGCGGTGCGCGCGGCCTTCAGCCTCAAGGAACACGTCCTCGGCTTCGGGAACTTGCGCACGCTCCTGTGGCTCTCGGTGGCCTCCCTGCCGCTCCTCGGAACGACCTGGAGCCTCTCGGTGCTCGCCGCCTCCGAGAACTCGGCCGCCCTCTCGTACCTCCTGAGCGCCTCGGTCCTCGTCCACGCGACCTTCAGCCTCCTCGGCTATTGCTTCGTCAACGGGCGCGTGCGGGAGAACCTCTGCGCCAGCCTGCGCCAGATTTGCCTGGGGCAAGCGCCAGGCCCTGACAAGTCCGCCGAGACCGGCGTCATTCAACAGCAGCAGCAGCAGCAGCAACGTTCCGCCCTGGCCTACGCGCCCTCCTCCTCCTCTTCCCTGCAACAACAAAGACGTCGTCGGACGCGTCTCCAGCATGCCGGCGTCTCCACGAGCAGCACGACCTCGCGCAGCACCGGCAAAACCGCCAGCAGCCCATACCGCAGCGACACCCACCTCCGGCACACCTCCACCTCCACCTCCAACTACAACGGCAGCGAGCCCTACCTTCAGCAGCTCCAGATGGCCGCCGCCGCCGCCTCAACCGCCGCCGCCGCCGCCGCCTCGCAGCAAGCGTCCTCGTCGCGCAAACGTCGCGACGAGTCCTCCGAGGACGAGGAGGACGAAGCTCGCCGCCACGAGCAGCAGAGCCTCGAACTCGCCAGCTCGCACAGTTCCGACGAGGACGAGCACCTGCACGTAGGCTCGAATGGCAGCAAGGCTAACGTCGGCGTCTCGACCCAACATCAACGCCACCGCCGTCGCTACGACGACCTCTTGGCCCCGAACATCTGCAAGCCCATCTACGCGCCCAGCTGGAGCTCCCAGTTGCCTCCCGAGGCATGTCTCCAGTGGCCCCCCGAACACGAGGCCCCCGGGCAAACCGCCAGCCCCAACCCTCTGCCCTACCCCGAACTCCTGCGGCCCGGCAGCTCCGCCGCCGACCTGGCGTGCAAGTTCGAGACCGACGAGCTCATCTCCGAAGGTGGCGACAAGTATCTTTTTCCCTACACAGCCGAGGAGGATCACACGGCGCTACCTCCCCCGCCTCCCCCCAACCTGCACCTGCACCTCGACGACTGGCGCGAGCACCGGAACCCCATCGACGATTATCTCCTCGCCGCCAGGGTCCTCCAGCACGAGCACACCATTCTCGAGACCGAGTAAGCATCATCCTAGCTGCCGCGTATTCATTCGCTTTCGCCGATTCTTTCGTGGCGCCGCCCATGCATGCTTCAACTAACGGCAGCTATTCTACTTTTTCCTACTTTTGTACAATTTTGAAAATATAATTTTAAAATTTTAGACAGTAAATGTGTGTACCTATCACATACCGTACGACTAAATCAATATGTATCGTTAATAATTCTCTATGCTTTTTTCACTGCTCACATCTCGGACTCCAGCGAAGAGGTAACGTCACCTCGCTATCTCGTATCAAAATTGCAGTCTATCTGCGCCTGTCTGAAATTTACATTACGTTTTCCGTTACGTTTTTCTTACCTTTCAGGAAGGATACTAACGCCGAAACGTCCGTTTGACCAATCCGCAACCGGCACAAAGTGATGAATGAGCCTTTCTACGTTTAAGTACAGCTGCAACTGCAACGCAAGACAAATTTGCGACTCCCACTACTGCAGCAATAAAAATAGGAAAAAAATTGCGTTGTATTCCACGGTGGCCATTACTGCACAAACACAAAAATTCGTTACAAAAGCGATCGTGCCTGTTAGAAGAGGGGTCGGCCAAAAAAGATTCCCATTCGAGGATACAAAATGTGGCATACTAGGACATAGAAAAAGCCATTTATGAATAATGCAGAAAATTTATAGGGAGAGTAGTAGTGGGTGGGTGGGAGGAGGGTTTATTAAATTTGAATCTAAAACTGCGGACGTCTTTTGCGAACGACTCCTTGGGAATGAGAAACAAGTGCTTTCGACTTAGAGAGTATGTAAATCAAAGTGTCATAATATGAAGATGCACAAAATTTCAGCCTGAAATGAAAGGCTGTAAGCACAAAATATATAGTATATTTTGCTGAGAACGAAAGACTACGAAATACTCGATGCCTCACAAATGATCTCTAAGTGAAACTTGCGCTCTATCTGCAACTTTGTACAAATATAGCGTACCATGCATGTCAAATACTTGAATATGCAATATGCAATATGCAATAATATGTAAACTGCACTTTTGTGAAACCATTTTTCCGTCCCCGAGTAAAAATGTGTGACGCGCGCGTGCATGTGCAAGGAGCAATTTTTAGGTTTACATGATTGTGTTACCCGACACGCCAGGCTGCTGCTGCTGCATGTGATACAATCGATTCCATTATAATTTTAATTTATTTTCTCCGACGGCCAAGAATACTTGTACGTTAAAAAACTGAGATAATTCCATGTCTCGATGTATTGCATTGATTGTGCAATTTTTATACATTCCTTAATTTTCTACACGCAATTTTATATGGAATAAATTGATATGAGGAGGCGACGTATTCAACTTTATGTACATAATTATATAGTGATGAAAAATTTTAATGGAATAAAAGATACTTATATGCACTCGAAACCAAATGCATTTCCTGGCCCAATATAACCTATAAAATGACTGAAACTCGAAGAATTTCAGCTTTTCAAAGGATTTTGTACGTATATCCGGAAATAAGCCAATTAATTGGCTTCTTTTCGAGTTGATAAGGTATTTGCTTTTTTCCAAAATTCGCGATTGGAAATCTTAAAATCTTGTAAAATGAAAAAAATCCTCGAATACTTGGCAATTTTATTCTATTGAATCTACAAATGCAGAGTATCAAGGTGAATTCATGGACTCAATCGATTTTACGAAATCTCCAAGCCTCGCGTTAATCGCTCGGCATCGAGGGTTTCAGCCAATAAACTACGCACAAATCTTCTTTTTCTATGTACGCATATGTGGATCATGTGTGTGTCGAAAAATTGAAAAAAAAAAAAAAAAAAAAACTCCGAAAACCTTCGAATTCCAGTCTACAGAATCTGTACGTTAAGCGTGTGAGTTTATTCAAAATTGTATAGGTTATCATGTGTAATTCCTGATAACTTAGGGATGATTTCAAGTAGCTCGCAAATTCTGTGAATTTGGAGAACGAACAGACTTTGAAAATACACTCAAACCACTTTCATTGTATCTTGAAACAACCCCAATTTTGTTTTTTATATTTTATTTTATACATTGTATTTATTCATATTTTTGTACTTGACATTCAATTTTTTTTCCAATTATACTTTTCCAACAATATCAAACAACATTCTACTCACATTCCAGACTATCTTTGAATCACCTCCTAAAAGAAGACGTTTATGATGACACAAATTTTTTGAGTTTCGTTAAAAAATTTATAGATCCTAGTTTTTAAATGCTGTTTGTGAGTGAACCAGAGTAATTCGCTCTTTTCACAAAAATGCCATTATATCCGGTCTGATAGGGAATTGAAAAATAATGATCGACACGTATTTTTCAATTCCCTATCGGAAGGATAATATGATGGAACTTTTTGTTAAAAGACCGAATTCTACTGCAACTTTCAACAATTTTACGGTTTCTGAATTTTCGTTCATAATTTTCGTTGATGACAAAAAGCACAATTCCCGATTCTAATTCCTGAATTCTCTGCAACGACTAAATGCGATTTTTCGAAAGCCTATAGATTTTTATTCCAACGTAGAAAAGTGCTTATAATTGTCTATTCCATATTTTGGAATTCTCAATTTCGAATTGCAAATTGCCTAATCCAAACATCTAAAATTTGCAGAATACTGATCAACTTTTGTGATTAAAAAGTTGTTCAACTTCAAAACAGTGTATAATTCACATTGTTCAATCAAAATTAATCACTATTCCAAGCAGCCCCAGCAGCGTGTCTAAGAAATATCGACGTAGCTGCTGCAGTGGATTGCCGCGGAGAATGTAGAATATTATTCCGAGGTTTAAAACGAATATTTGGACAAGTGTTAAACCACTTGTCCACATAATATGCGTACATATGTGGTTTCTCATTTGTCCCTCATTTTCCAAATTCCCTAATTTACTCCGTCTTTGTCTCTGCTGCACAAATCCGATGATAAATATGAATTTCACAGGGGTGCTATAATATTGACACGTGCACTGCAGGCCATGGTGCGGTAATAACGCAATTAAGCGAAAAATAACATCCATAATAATGACGTCGCGTCGGGCGCGCACGGTGAAGAAAATCGATTTTCGTTTCCGAGGGTAGTAGTATAAGCGTGTGTACGTATAATATCTAGATGAGTAGTGCATTCGCGCTGACTCACGCGCGCACGCGACGCACGTAAACCTCGCGTACTCCTGTTGTCATTACTCAACATCAATTTCGCGGTATTCGAAAAGCACTTTGATGTGCGAAATGTCGAAAAGCCAGAGGAGAAGATTTCGGGATCAAGATCCACCGCGAATCGGCCTGGTGAAGCGCGACTACGCCGAGTTCTCGAGATCGACGCCAAACTCGCCGACAGCGAGTAATAACACCGCAGCAAATTGCATCAGTGCAGTTGCTTCGAACAACCCCGCCTCCGCCTACTCTTATTGCAGCCTTGAAAAATGCTTCAGCAGCGGCGGCGAGCCAGAATTTTTCCAAAAACGTGCTGCTGGCAAACACGCCTCCAAAAACGGGGAGTGTTGCAGCTCTGCATTCAATGCTGACGAGAATAATCGTTGTCTCAAAGAATGGCCAATAAGTTCGGGGCAAGACGAATTGGGCTTGTTGAAAAAGGCTGAGGGCATTGATGAGGAAAGCGCGAGATTTCCGCGGCTGCAGACGGAGGCCGGCGGCGAAGCTTCGGAAAGCTGCAGGAGAGGACTAATACGGCTTCAAGAGTCTCGTTATGATGACAAAGTGCAACCTGCTGCTGTTGTTGCCATTGCAAAAGCTGTAACCATGAGTCACAAGGTGGGTTCTACAGGCTTTCTCAACTCTAGCATCAGAACCCTGAGAATGATATTATTTGAATGACGTATTTTTTGCATGATTTCTACAATTTTCCGAGGATTATCATGATTAGGATTCTTCAAGAATATTTTTTAGAAGAGTTCGATGGGAAAACGAGCAGTATGGAATACGTGCAGGGTTATCAACTTGATATGATCGAACCTTTATCAATTTAATGGATTTGTGTATGGTTCGCTGAATTTTATTTCGTGGGCCACTTTTACCTGTTTGCAGGGAAACTTTTCAGGGATTTCAAGAAAAATGGTCAAAATCATCGCTATTATTCATGGGTATTTATTTTTTCATCAGAGAATCGTGTCTTGTTGATTTTTTAATTCCAACTCGGAATTTTCAGAACTTGGAAATTAATTTCAAGTTTTCTATAACGGAATTCTAAATATCTCCTAATTTTTTTCCGATTTTTCTATCAAAATGATCGCGAATTTTAGAATTCAAACATGTCTCATTTTTAACTTCGATTTTGGAACACCGTGATTTTTGATTTTTGTAGTTTCATCTTCGATTTTATTTGTAATTTTGGATTTTATAGTTCATTAACAGAACTTCGGATTATAACTATACCAACTCTGAATTTTCAATTTTTTATCGCGCCAAGTTCGCAAATCTCGGACATTTTTTAATTCGAAAATCACAAACTTTCAATCTGCAAAATGAAATTCAAATTTAATATTCGAACACTTATATTCTGAAACTTGGTGATTTCAGAAATACCGAGTTGGAAAATTGAAGATTCGAAAACACTGAAAAAAACGGATTTGAAATGAAATAATTCGTCTAGTTTTCAAAATTATAAATATAACTACAGCTATCATAACTTCGATAAAATATTTTATTTTCATGCGAAAGTTTCAGAATTCTGAACTTTCGGTAAAAACCCATAGCTATACTTTCAACTATAAAATTTAATACTCGATCAAATAATAACTTTCATGCTAACAATTGTGAAATTTTGTTTTGTACATTATTGAGCCATATTATAATGCGCCAAATGAAGTAGGTACATGAATTCAATAATGTTCCGAACGAAATCCAACCAGGCATGATGAGCCATCACGCGATTGCGAATAGTTATAATGACGTGATCATTTTCGTAATTTAATAAAATAAATACTGCCCTACCTACTCTGCAATGATGCATACGAAAATCTTATTACATCATTTTCCAAATAATACATCAATATTACATACTAATAAGATATAAATCCACAAAATTGTTGAAATCTCCAAGTTCCAACACTCCAAACTCGAATCGGAAATAGCTAAATTTTTCAAACGATCGTTTGTAGAAGCAACACTTGCCAACTTTCTTGGAGTGAAAATCCACTCCAAAATTTGAGTGAAAATTCGGAAAATCAAAGTTTAGTGGAAAATCAACTCTAAATGAGTGAAATATCACTCGCGTTAGAGTGATATTTCACTCTTAGAAAACATAGTGGAATTCAAATAATTTTCCTGAGTGAAACGTCACTTGCTAAAAAAGTCAAATTTCACTTATTTTAAGTTGACTAGTTACTCAATCTTGATTTGCATAATTTTCCCTCAAATTTCAGAGTCCATCATTCACAGTACTTTCGATTGTCTGGGGCAATAGACAATCGTCCAAAAACTAACAATGTCGTTTTCCATCATCTAAAAGAATAGACGAAAAAGTCGATAGCTCATGCATTGTCTTCTAGCTATCATCTAAGACCCTCTTCTAAACTCAGTGAATATTATATAAGGTTCAGACGACCATTCAACGTGTAAGTGCAGATGATCGCTCAATAAACTATCGTCTGTAGGACGAATTCGCTTCTATTAGACGATATTCTCCAGAATATGTTGACTCGTGTGTGAGCATTCTACCGATTCTACTGGATTCTACGACAGGTGCGCGGCAACAGGTTCCCTAAAGTTCTCTTTCTCTTCTGTTCTCTTCTTTTTTGCATTGGCTAACGTCCCAAAAAGCCGGTCTACAAACTGCCCCCCCATCTCAGATATTTCCCGCGCGATCGGGGATAATAAAATGAATTGTGTGATCGTCGCAGAAAACAAGAGCTGCATGAGCTAGGTGTCCAATAGGTAGGGATAGCCACTCGTCGCTGCGGTCGAGGCTGTCGAGACTGTCGAGTAGCAGTCGAGTAGCAGTCGAGTAACGACTAAGCGTCTAAGCGAGTGCGGTACAGCTAACCAGCATTCAGTCTCGTCAGTACACGTCAGTAGGACTCATTGCTGCGCTCCCTCGTGCTGCAGGTTGCTTATTCTTTCTACTTGTGCTCCAATTTTTCGAGATTCAGTACCTCAATATCAAGTTGGCAACGCATCATAGTAACCTGCTGCAGTGACGACATAGTATGCATGCTTACCAATTACTGGAATATACGAAATCTCCAGAATTCCGAGCAAGATAATATAACAACTTGACCGAACAACAAATCTAGACAGGTAGATTTACGAACCTATAATAATGCATCTGCAATGACAAATTATCGCATTCGTTCAGCTTCATAGGGACTTTTCCTAGTCTGCTGCTGGGGGGCTCTTGATTTCCCTATAAGTGTACTCGCAAATTAAACCTAGCAACGCGTTGCTGTCTGCAACTTCCGAAAAATGTAGGAAACGCAATTTTTTCCAAGTTAGCGCTTTTCTAAACCCTACATGTATGTATATGTGCGGTCTCGAATATTGAGACTGTGGCCGCTGCCGCCTGCTTGGCTGCTCCGCTTCATCTCAGTTGCCTACCTCTCAGTCTGCTCTCAGTCACCTCGGTTCACCTCATTTTGCCTCGGTTACGCTCGCGTGCACATTTTTCCTTTCCTCATCCCAGCGCTTTTCGACCGTCAAGAACTCGATTACCCCCCCTGCCCAGGCACGAACAGCAGCAACTCTATTGTCTCATTTTTTTGCGAGTAAGTATTACCCCTTTTTTCATACTTTACTCGAGTTTCACGATCCGGAAAATATCCCACCTTTTTGGCCTCCACCTGAAACCATGAGGATCGCGGTCAAATATTGAAACTGGCCATTTAAAAGCTAGGTGACACACATCATCCTGATGGGGGTTGTTTGGATGGATGAACTTTCAGTAAATGGCATGTTTGCCACCTTTTGCATTTTCAGTCGTCAATTATTCTCGCGGAATTCGCAAATCTTATACGCATCAGTTTGTAAATACGTGTGGTCAGGTGTGGCAAACAAGTTTTGCCAACGAGGAGTGCTCGTTTTTGCGCTGAGCTAACGGTTCTTTTATTCGGGGGAACCGAATCCCCTCCCTTGGGCTAATAACTGATGCTTCTTTGTGCATATTATATATTACGATATCGGTTATGGGGGGGGGGGGGGGGATTTATGCAAGGAAATGAACATTGTTTCATTAGCGCTGTAGGACAGCGAGGGTTTTCCCATTTAACTGAGTCGAGTTTTTTTTTCCATTTGGCAAGTGTTTAGGGTTGCAGATACTTCGACAATTTTTTATACTTCGTAGGAACATTTTTTTATCAATAGGAATAGTAGTCGTGAGTAGGTATTTCTTCATATTTCTGGGGGTTTTTGAAAATTTTCATGAATTTCCAGAGAACTATATGTCCTTTTTCTCCGTTCGAATTTTGAGATAACTTGAAATTATGTACGAATTGAACTGACTGAAAGGTGTACCAAATTTCGAACTTGAAAATTTTTTTAAATAACTCTACAGTGTAACAATGTAATCTGATTCACAGTTTCTCCCATTTTCGAGGAAGGCAACTTTCTGGTTGAATTTTGACACACTGAAGATTGCCTAAAAATTCGAAAGATCGCTTCAAACTTCAACAAATTTTTCTATGTGTGAAAGTTGTAATTTTTTTACGCGCGAATTCTGAATAATGTTGGTACATTTTGAAAAATTATAAATAATTCTATACCTTCGAAACAATTATTCACTCTGAAACATTCGACAACTTTTCACTGCCTTTTTTCGAATTCATGAGAGTTGTTGAATGTTTTCAGAATTTTGGGTAAGTTTCACTAGACCGTAACAAATTGAGATATTAATTTGAAAGGTTCGTAGAGACTTTATTAAATTGTTCAGGATTTCAGTCCTTCTTATCGTTCGGGAATCGTCAAAAATTTTGAAATCCTTGTAATTTTTAAATTTCAATTTTTACGTGTTGGGAATACTCGAAATTTATGTCAACTGTGCTGTGCATTTTCAACGATTTCTTCAAAATTTTCCCTATTCCCAAGGATTTCGTAACATTAATACCACTTTCGAAAGATTCTTCATTAGCATTTTTTTTTTCTTCCAGTCAAGAGAATCCTACCACAAATGAAGCATTGAAATTCAAAACTTGATGAGCGCCATTGCAACAAGGGTCAATAATTTAATTACTTAAATACAAAAATGAACCTTGTGAAATGGCTGCTCTTATCAAGTTTTGAATGTATGATATGCTTCAAATGAAATCGGAATTATGTTACAAGTTCAATGAATGTCCAATAATCTACATATATTCACGGAAATATCCAATAATTCACGTAAAACTCAACAACTGTAATACACGACAAGTTTTTCAAAACGTTCCAATATTTTCTAGATTGTACTACGAACTTGGTGAAAACTCGTTAATGTCTTCAAACTTACGAGAATGTCGGAAACTGAAATTTTTAAACTTGAAACAAAACGTTTTTGTTTCAAACAACTTCGAACCATTTTCCCATATTAAAGAAAATCTGAAAAAATCCGCGTATCGAAAATCCTGAGTTGTTCGAAATTCCCGTCAATTCTGTCAATCAGCATGAAGAATTTGGAAGATGCACGCAAAGTTTTACGAAAGCGAATCCTAATCTACGGATTAAACGAAAAGACACAAATGCAGGCCACTTTGCATACGAAAAAGGTGTTAAAGACGTGGAAATCGGTCGGTACACGATCGAAGAAAGGTTTTTCCAGTGGCTTTGCTTGTTCTGTAACGTACGACGCACTTGTCGTGTTTACGAGCGTAAAATGAGCGGCGAGGCGAAGCGAGGAACGCGAGGAACGTACACCGTCGTATGTACTATATAGTATATTACAGCAGTAGCAGTTCTTTTTCACAGGGACTTTTCACGGATAAACAACAGCTGCCAAGAAGCCACCATTTCCACTGTTTCGATGAAACACGCAACTGCAGTACAGTCCTCTTTACATTTGTGGAAAGTCGTCGTTAAATTTTACCCCGTGGAAAAATGCAAAACGCCAGCTGTGATTTATGGCCTGCAATAATTATAATACACATAACTAACTTAAAATTCTTCTGAAAAATGAACGATTTTCTAAATCCAGAGACAACTTATCCCTAAAGCTCGCGTGAACTTTCAATTTCCAAACACGCCCGCTAGAAATATTCTCATGAATAATAATCATAGCAAAATATCAATTACTCTCCTTCGTAATCACACGATTGTGACAACAACTCTCATCAGTCTCATCATCGCTTATTTTCTCACGGCTTCTCGTGGCACTTTTTTCGCTTTCTCGACGAGGAATTAGACTGCGTAAAGGTGGTGTTCTGCTGCTTCACCGAGTGTTAGGCACGCGAACGAGACATTACTTTTTATAAGACTTACATTAAATAACATTAAATCAAGTTCGAAAAGTGGTATATATAAGTGTAGAGCTCTAGGGGCCGCACGACTGATAAAACTGCAGTCGTGCACGTTTGACATAATCGGCGTGATTTCGTATTGTGTTGCAAGAGTGAAAGTTCTCGAATGCATTTTTTTACGAACGCGTGTAAACGAAGGCTGTTTTTGGTTTATCCATTAAATAGCTTTACACTTGTTAATGCTAAATGGTGTGATTGCAGCAGCATGAGCGAGTGAAAGTATTATTACACGCGCGATCAAACGCTTCCCGATTGTTTATTTTTACACTCTTCTATAAACCATCGTCTATAGCTATTTTTCAAACGATTTTCCCATATGGCGATTCTGATTGATTGTTGAAAACAATGGACAAAAAATTATGCTTGTTTGAAAGCATCGCACGCGCGATCAAAGGCTTCCTGGATCGTTCATCTTTACGCTATTCTGATGTGAATTACTGCAGCAGCCACAGTGTCTATTTCTGAAACGATTTCTCCACATGGTAATCTTAATTAATTGTTGAAAGCTATGGGAACATAATACTTCTCGAAATATTTGCGGTTTTTTATTTTTATGCGGTCAACATTTTTTTCCTTCTCGACATTGTGTATGAATAGAGACGAGTTTGGAGGATCCTCAAAAATCATCGATTATTATCATCAAAGTATACAATAATTTCATTATTTCAATGATTTCTGAAAACTTGGAGTTGATTTGGAAAGAAAAAGTTGCAATATTCCGAAATCTTTTTCTAGCACTTTCTTCAACTTTTTGCTGTTGAAAAAAAATTGTCGTTAACTTCAAAAACGTTCAGAAATTTTTTCAGAATTGTGATTTCTGAACAATCACGACAACCTTACAGGTTTTCCACAGATTTCGAGTCTCCAGAATTGTTCCAAGTATGGATGCGATTGCGAAAATTATTCAAATTTTTTCTTAACAATTCGAAAACTTTCATGAACTGTCCAAAATTCCATACAAGTTCGGAGCCAAACAAAATTTTTCAATTATTCTGATTTCGAAATATTTCGATTTCCGAATTTTTTTGCTCCATCCGCCCAAAAAACGTTCAAACTCCTCATTTTTAAACAACAAAATTAAATTAACTGACTCTCAAATCGAGATCGTCAATGTTCCTAATCAATCGACTTTCGAATCTTCTGAATTCTTCAATTCAAAAACATTAAAGATCTCGATACAAGTTGATTAATTTCATTTTGTTTTCAAAATTTAGAGTCTACAAGTTTGTCGACCGGTGGAAAGAGCTTGGATGAAAGGGCGGACTCAACTAAGAACTTCGCAAATCAAACGAATTCGAACACTTTTTGCTCCCCAAGCCAAAAGTTCCAAAAACCGTAAATGTCTGAACAAACAAGTTTCATCCTTCTGTGTAAATCATGTAAATCAGTCTTGCATCATCAAGTGAAAAACTACTCCTGCTCGATTAAAAGCAAGAACCCGACCCCTAAACCGTTAAATACTCTCAAATAATTAACACGTTTCGAATTCCATAAGCCCTTTACACTCGCTTTCATTTTTTTCTCGAAATTCACTCCACTTGTTCTTTATTTAAAAGTCATTTAAAAGTAAACTTGCCTCGTTTGTTATCTCGCTGCGTGAAACAATAAAGTGTATGTATTCATGTGATTGTATAGTCCGTACAATCAAAGTGGCATACAATTAACTCGATCATTATCGCTTCCAGCATGCATTAGATTCCATGACATGCCTTTTTCGATGATCGTAAAAAATCAGACGAACAAAAAACTCGGTAATTCTGTATGTACATGCACGAATAATAAGGCATATCATGCATGAAAACGTGAGAACCAAGAATTCCGTTTACTGCTATTTTTTCCAATTTCGAATGCTAAATTAGAATGCATACACGAGTACAAATGCTGAGGCGGCAAATAAGCGACCAAGAGAACCGCAAAGGAACAAGTCAAGTGTGACGAATTCGCTCGAGTGAACGAACCTTCACTTTTACTTGTCCAAAAGCACGTTTCCGAGACTACATTACATTTGTCTAATGGTTTCTCTCAGCCGACTGGTCAAGGGATGCGGTGAAAATTAGATTGGACCTTGAATCATATTGCTATTGCAATGTAGTTGATACAGTGGAGTTTTTTATCGTTTTTTTTTTCTTTTCTTTTTTTGTTTGGGGGGCGGGAGTTTATCTTACGCATTTTAATGGGTGAAAATCGTTCAAAAAGGTCGTTAACCAGATGAAGAACCCGCTTCTGTCAGATGAATTTCGAATATCTTTAGAACTTACTGTAATGTTCATATTTTTTCCAATTTCCAGTGTTTTGGAGGATTTGGGAAAATCTGTGAAAATCCTGAATAATTCTTTTTTGGCATCATTTTTATGGATTTTCAATGACTGTGGCGAAGATTTTCTGTATTGGGTAGATATATATATATATATATATATATTTTTTTTTTTTCAATTATTCAAAAGGGAATCTCGAGAATTTTCAAGACTTCAATATTGAAAAAAATATTTTCAGTCAATCCTAGAATTTTTCACAAAACTTTTCAAGTGTCGCCAAACTCGAGAAAGTCCAAAAACGGTTCAAAAACTTTGACATTTTTGAAAAATTGAATCCACGGTTTCAAACAGGGTCCCAAAAACTGATATAACATTTTACAAAATGTACGAAATGAGAAAAAACTTTCAACGAATTTTGCGACATTTACAAAAATTCCCAAAAATTCTCACGAATACGGTAAAATTACACAAAACGTCAAAAATCTTGCATAAATTTAGAAAATATCTCGATACTTCGAGTATGCATCAAAATTGACACAAAAAATGGTACGATTCCGCATTAATATCCCAAATGTTCCAAAGGAAAAATAACTTCGGAATATATGTCAGTATACGGAAATACTGACACATTCTTCAAAATTACGAACGATTCTCCCTGTGGCGGTATCGAAAAAACTGTAAAAAACCAAGGACTGTTTGTGGTATCCAACAAAACCAATCGAGTTTTTTGGAATACCGATGTGAATTTCAAAAAGTCGCGCTGAGAGAAACTGGGGAAAGTAGAAATCTAAATCTTCCAAAAATCACAAAATTGCAGTCCCGAATTGGCAATTTTTTTAGAATTTTCAAATTTTTTGATTTCTTTGAATTTTCGAGCTTGTTAGAAATGTTGATAATTTTCAAGTTTTTCAATACTTGTATATTTTTCTAAATAACTTTCAAATGTTTAGAAATTAACGAATTTTTCTATATTCCATAATTTCCCATTTATATCTAAAAAGATCTTACATATACATATATTTTATTAATTTAACAATATTGTTGAAATTTTTACAATTTTTAATGGTCTTGGAATCGTTAGAGTTTTAGAATCATCCGAAATTTTTGAAATGTTTCCTTTTTTCAGATTTTTCGAACTTGTTGAAATGTTGAGTGTTAACAATTACCAATTTTCAAAAAAGACAAGGAATTATAAAAAGTATAGAAAATTGTAAAAATTTCAAAAGTATTATTGAATTTCGAAAATTTGTAACATTTTTTGGAGGTACGGAACATTCAGTAATGTTGCGATAAATTCATTAATTTAACAAAATTCAAAGGTTTTACACAATTCAAAAGTATTGGAAAATTATCGAAACTTGAAAATTATGAATATTCCAAACAAGTTGGAAAATTCCAAAAATTTTTGCGAACTAAGGACAATTTTGAGATTTTTGGAAGATTTAGATTTCCGCTTCCGCTAGTTTCTTTCAGCTAATTTTTCGAAATTCTGCAGATCGGTTTCCAAAAAAAAAAAAACGTAAATAAAGCAATAATCAGTTCCTTACGACTTTTTCAATGCTGCCTGCATCAAGCCTCCTAAACTTTTTCAGTACGAAAAGCAATCCCGCATCCTCTCATAAAATTAATAATAAATCTCAGACAGTACATAAAAATGGGAAAAGTCGATCATCAATGTCTTAATTTCGAATCAATTCTCCAAATCCCCTCAAAGATTGAAGAAATAAATTGATTCATGATGCGACTCTATCGATAATAATTTGCTTGTTCGTAAACATACGAAACTTGATATGAAATCTCAGGAATCAACATCTTCGCGACGAGGCTGGGTGTGTGTGTGTGTGTGTGTATGTCATTAATGTCATAAGTTCAGTGTTAATAGAGTTACATTACTGGCAAAGAGGATGAAAAGACGCAAATAAAGCAACGGCGACTTTTCATTCTCGCCACATCCATACCTTACGATAATAATGATAATACTGCACAGTTTACGAACAAAAAATACATGATACGCTGAGAATATGCACGCTCACGTTCCCCCGATTATTATTCTCTTTCTAATTCCTGGTCGAGCAGTTAATCCTTTCAAACTCGATCCACCATTTTTCTCTCCCTCAAAATTTCTTTTCTAGAAGACCACTTGAACGATGAGTGATAAATTATTATCGATTCAAAATACTCAAAATTACACTGCAGCAGAAAATTAAGCATTCGTTCGTTTCTTAAATCGAAGCAACTTTCTAATGAAAGTTACGCATTGCCAAGTGGTCGTAAAAAATTGGCAATACGAAGAGAGATGTGTATAAGTATAATAATAACAATAATAATAATAATAATAATAATAATAAATATGCTCATTGCGTAAAGGGGGATTTTTACGAGGCTGTAGCTTTTTATGTCGCCGTCAAAACTTGGTCTGCTATGAAACCAGCGCGGCGGCGACAGCTATGCTCGGAACATTGCTCGAGTTGATTGTACGTAGAAAGTTCAGTGTCGAGAATGTCGAGATCGCGGAAACATTGAACCCGGACCCGGGCAAGGTGCGTTTCGCGGACATTTTCCCCCAATTCAAGAGTTAACATTCAAAATGCTGAATTTATCGATAGATGAGCTTCATTTTCTTACCCTTGTAAATCTGAACCTTGTCAGATTTCACAAATTCATGCTGAGGTCCTTCATTTCTCATAAGGAACCTTAACAAACCCTGTAAGTTACCTGAAGTCATAATTTTGTCAATTTTTATGCATTTTTCCGTGACGAAGAGTTTTTGAGAATTCTGTTTTCAATTTTCGGACATTTATTAGTTTTCTTCAATATTTGTGAAATATCTGTGACTTTTTTATAAGTTTTCAAAATGCGAATTCATGAAGATTTTCAAGAGCTTAAAGAACATTTTTTCTTGCAGTAGAACAGTTTGAAAATTTGATGTTATCAACCTTCAAACATTTTTACAAACATACGATAAATTAATCTTCAACATTTTTTAAACTTGGACAATTTTTGGCTATATTTCTCAAATTTTTGATAACACTTAATGACAAATTTGACGGATTTCTGAGAATTTTGAGCAACTATATATCATTATTTCGAACATTCAACGAATTTTCAAAAAAAGTTCGAAAATCCGAGAATATCTATTACATCGTAAAACTCAAAAATAAGTAGAAATTGAATAAATTGATACCTTATTTCGACACTTTTCAACATTTCTGAGGTTTTTTTTTTTTTTTTTTTTCTTAAATTTTCAGTTGAAAAGTTTTCAATACGAAAAAGTGTCAAATTCATAAATACATTCACAAAAAAGCTGTTCATGTTTTCAGACTATCTTCAATTTTATCCCCTCCCCCCGCTTTCTCCGTCATCGCCGAAGAAAATCCTAGATCTGACGAAATTTCATAAATTCTTCTATATTTGAGTTCCCATGAAAGGTTCATGTGCAACATACAATTAATTAAAACTGCTGACTAATAGAAAGCATAAGTATATCGCGGAAAGATTGGCGAAAATTCAAGCTTCAACAAAAATTTATCTCAGTTACATAACCGGTGTTCTTAGCACATTGCATTAAAATACTGATCGTGCGCCAAGTTTTTGTCAAAAAATTATTACACCAAATCTGGTAATAATATCGATGAATTTTTTTATTCCAATTATAACGAGGCTCAAAAAATTATCATCACGGATATTCAATTGCCTACAAGCAATTTTTTTTGTTTTCAAACGCGAGTGAAATGTTCAACACGCACGACGTTATTGTGTTCGACTTGCAATTATTATTTATTATTCAGCAAGAAATAAACGTGCTACGTGAAATTAGACAGTAAGCACTCCAACTTTTGTGAATTCATACTCTGTCGAATGTTATAATTGTCCAACAAAATTTTGCGCACAATCGATATTTTCAGTGTCAATATTCATCATCAAATTAACTGTTCTGGAAATGTGAATGTCGACCAATACTTTCGAAATGCATCTTTTATTTGTAAGTACCTCCAATTTCAAGCGCATTTTTTAACGATAAAAATTTTAATACTAATTTATTTACTAATCATTTAACTGTTAATGTTTTAATGTAAAATGAATCCAAGTCAAGTTTTGCTCAAAAAAATATGCATTCCGTCAAAATTAGCAGTTTCCCGCCATTAATGAAAATTCTGACATTTGTTCAAGTCATGATTCTTCCAATAAATTATTCCCGCATCAAAAGCTTCGCGATTGAATTTCATCAATTTGTCCATCATCTCTTTTCCTTCGATTCGCTTAAAGGTCTCAGCGTCGGAGACACTCGGAGGCACTCGAATTTCCGTGACTTTCTGACTTTTTTAGCTTCCACAAAACTCCCCAATATTCCTAGTTTTACCAGTTTTCCAGCCTTTGTGGCCACCATGTGAACCTTATCTCCGCGTCTATATATGCTAGCGGCTTGTAACAATTGCGAGTATGCAATACTGCAATACTGCAATACGCTGGAATACACTGCAATACACTGCAATACACTGCAATACACTGCAATACACTGCAATACGCGCGGTTCAAGTATACTGCCGCGGATTGCGAGCGTTGGCATTTCCAAGCCAGACGCTGCAATTCACTGCAATTCACTGCAATTGACAAAATGACTCACTTTTTTTTTCTTTTTCTTTTGTATACAGGTGATCGCCAACGGCGCTACCGCTGATAAAAGCAATCAACGCGACTTGCAGAAGGAGGGCGAGGAACAAGAGAAAGGGGGGAAGGAGGAGGAGGAGGAGGCGGAGGAGGAGCAAGAAGCGGCGGAGGGTGAGTTTGTATATCCTAGCTCGTATCACCTCCTCATATGAGCTAAATTATTATTCATCTACTACTAGAAAGAGCAGTTTCATTCAGCCTCTCTCTCTCTCTCTCACCAAACGACCGCTCTTGTGAGAGAGAAAAGGACAGTTGCGTAACTTCCTATCCCTACCAGGAATTCTCGAGAGGCTTTGTTATTTTGTCATTATTTCTGATAGTTTTTAAAGATTAACGCTTTGTAAAAATTTTACAACATTTTAAACATGTAGTTTTGCATCGTATTTTGATCCAACACTAATTAAATAATTACTCTTCGGAGATGATTATTCAATTTTTCATAAACTAATACGTTGATAATGATCATTTCATCATTATTAATTACGAAATTATTCCAAAAACTCGTAATTATACTATAGAAATAATGCTCATTTTCGATTATTATACCAATATTCGTAGTAGATGATACGATTCCCATTGAAAGGTGGATTAGTCATGAATAATCCGCGAGAAGAAGGTTAATTCCTTTAAAAATTCGGCTGTTAATATTTTCGGCAACGAATCACCTCACATATTTTCCATAAAGTTATTACTTGATAAAAGTCATGGATTTTTATAACACGTGTACCAAAGTCATGCTCATATAATATACGTATACTAATTAATTTGTCTATAAGGTCGTTAACTAAAATCAGAGTTAATAAAGATAACGTTCCTTCCTTGCTAGTAGCAATAAGAAGCGCATGATCTTGTTGACGTTTCTTCAATCAAGCTCATTCGCTATTCTTCTTCGTGAGATATTTCATTATTAGTTTAATAGCGTCCGATTAAAATCGCACAATGGAACAATCTTGGACGCTCGGGACGTGGGCCTTGTTTTCTCACGCTCGTCAACGCGACTTCAACTCGTTACTTATTCCCCATGTGGAAAAATCCTTCCAAAAATAACGATCGTCTATAAAAGACTGCAATCAACTTGTTATATTGATTTTTCCAAACGATCGTTCATCTAAAATACGCGAACAGACACGATTATTGAGTCGACACTAGTCATTTTATAAATTTTTACAAATCGACATTTTCATAAGATCTCGAAATTCGTTGCTCATATGGCGCGAAAAGATATGAGAATTGTATAACACCTCCTTAAAAGAGATGGAATTTTTATAACAAGATTCAGGATTTTATACGAATTTCGTCGGTTTTTATAAAAATCTACAAAATTCTGTTAGATGATCGCATTCGATCGTCTGACAGTATACACCCTACTAAACTAGGGTGTCGTCCACATAACTATGTACGATGTTAGCTTCAATCGCCTGAGAGACTCAGAGACTATCTTAAATTCTAGCTTCGAACGCTCGTTTAATAAACGATCGTCTTCGGATAAATTCCCTTCTTCCAGATAATCTTTTTCGGACTATTGCACTATATACTATTGAGTAGAATCTTCGAAATGTGTACACTCGAGCGGCAGCAAATTGCTCGAGTTTTGGAATTGGCGCGAATCGGCGAGTCGCGGTCAGTCGCGGTCAGTCGCGGTCAGTCGCGGTACACACTGCAGCACACCACTCGCGCCGCGTGGCACTTTTATGTAACTGTATGTAACTGTATGTAACTGTATGTAACGACGCATTGCGCACGTGTCTTGTGTAATGATTTAATTATTATACAACAAGAATCGCGCCCGTTGTTGCGCGAACGCGCCGCTGCATAAACAATTATCTATCGCGCTTACAACAATATACTAATATGCCGTGCTTCAGGGGAAGCCATGGCGAAAGACGACACTCGTGGAGATTCTTTTTTTTCGTATAAGCGCCGCTATTTTGACAAATTGTACAATGGCTGCGCTGCTGCATGGCCGTTCTCGAAGCACGAGAAAAAAAACGAAAAAGAAAACTGCCAATTACACGTTTCCCCGTACTCTAGAAACACACTTTTAACGGCCAAAAAGAAAATAAGCAGGCGCCGTGAATGCTTTCCTTCTGGCGTTGAAACAAAACGACAGAACATAATTTTTTTCCACACGTTGTCCGGGGTGTCTACAGATTCCTACAGATTCTAGGGAATAATATTTTCCTATTTTGGGGGTCCTAATTATTCAAAATTCGAATAATAATTAGGGAGAAATAAAACATGTCCTAGCTGTTTTCAAAATGTTTGTCCTTCATGAATTGCAGAATTGTATTATTGAAATTGATGTCCTGTTTTTATTACATTATCGCTTTGAATATCAATGTCCCAAGTGAAAATATTCAGATTTTTCAATTTTCGAATTTCGAAATTCCTTACAGGTGTAAATGAGAATTTAGCCGGATTCTGGAAAGCTTGGTGTAAATTGATGATTTAATTCTCGGGTCTAGACGATGCATGTCAGGCCCCATATTTCAGGACATTCCCATGAGGCAACAAAAAAGCAAGTTCAACCGCAAAACTTGCGTAAACTAATCAATCAACAGTAGACACTGCAGCATGGGCAGCAGCATAGGCAGCAAGCCATTGAAAAGGCGAAAACTCGAGTATCGATGTGCACCGCGATGCATCAGGAGTTTTACATCCAATTAGCATCAGGGGAAGCCCTCGCAGTGCAGCAGTTAGCCAAGCGCTGCTGCGCGGACATTATGATTTTACGTTAGCGATCTGATCGCCACCAATCACCACCGTGATGTTCACTTGCGATGACCGAAGCGGAAACGTTAGGGGCCGAATCGCTCTTTTCGAAGGTCACTCGCGAGTGCCGTTCACGTTTTCCCTCCTTCATATTACATTCTAACTAATGTGTAATTAACGCGTTGTCGCAGGCCGAGGAGTAGAAGGAGGGGGGGAGGATAGGATAGCGATGGCCCCGGGTTTGGGCGCCCCGCCGCCGCCCCCGCCCCCGGCCCCAGCGGGCAACGTCGGGCCCGACGGCTTCATCCTCCCGCGCAAGCCCTACAACCCCTGCCTCGACTCCAGCAGTCACAAGGACCTTCGCCGCGAGCTTCTCTTCAACAACAAAATGCACGTCTCTTCGACCACTTTCTCCCACTTTTTTCTTCATTTTCGAAACCTTTTTTTCCACTTTTTAAATGTTTCAACATTTTTCATTTTTCAACAACTGTTGATGAAAGGTCAAATTTTGAGAATTTACAATATCTTGGAACAATCCTACTGCAATTTTCATAAACTTGACATTTTTAATTCCGTATACAAAATTTGCAATTCCCAATCAGACAATTTTTTCAGATTTAAAAATTCGAAAATTCCAAAAATTATGACATCTTTGAACAAGTTTGAAATCTCTAAGAAATTCTGACATTTTTAAACAGCTGAATGTTTCGAAAATTTTGCAAAGTTCTGAAAATTCATCAAGTTTCAACAAATTTTGAAAATTTCGAACATTGTCGGAAATTCCAAAAAATTCGAATCTCGAAAATTTTAGTGACTTTCTCAAATTTTTAACTTTTGGGCATGAATTTCGAGATTCAACTCATCTGTAAGACAAAATTTGATATAATTTTGAAATTGTATATGAAAAAATTGTGACACGTTCAAAATGAAGAATCATGAAAGAAATTCAAGCTCAAAAGTTGCAGAATTCCAAATGTTTGAATGTGCAAGCCTGCAAAATTCGTACCTATCAAATGTTGAAAAAATCGTTCAGTTTGACCTAAAAACAACTCGTCTTTCGTTCATAGCATGGAAAACTCGCTGTAAATAATAAAATTCGACAGACCTGATATCTCCAATTTTCCTGAATGACTCTTTCCCTAGATGTACATATAAGGGGGGATGGATGGATGGATGGACCTGCTCTCCATTCATTCTTAATTTGCAAAAAATGTCCCCAATCATCTGAAAGGGGCTTTCAGAAGTTCTTTGGGGAAGAGGAAAGTTCTTTTCGCTGATTGGCTTGGAAGAGTTCTTTCTGGAAAAAATACAAATTCAAGGATATTTTTCAAATCATAAAATATTACGCTTTTGACCTGTCAAGTGTTGAGGAAACCGTTGAATTTTGAAATTCTCTAAAATTATCCACGTTCGTATGAGTTTCAAGATTTAATAGTTCAAATAATAGAACTTTGCATTTTTTACAACTTCAAAATATGCAAACTCCGAAATTCAAACGTTTAAATCTGGAAAATATGTCGACTATTATTACGTAATGCGTCCGATATAAAAAATCTAGTTACTCGAAAAATTGTAACTTGGACAATCATGAGTTTGAAAATAAGAAACCCCAAATCATAATGTAAAAATGATAAAATTTAAAAATGTATGAACAAAAAATTACCAAAAATTTCCCCTAACCCTAACAATCCTAACAATCCTAACAACCCTAACAATCATGCAAGCCCTTCAAAAATCTGAACCATCTTTGAAGACCTAACCTATCCAACTCTCAATTACAGAGGGAAAAACGTACTGAATCAAAAAAGTGAGTTGCAACGTGCCCTAGAGCGACACCGCGAAATGGCTTCAAAAAAAGAAGAAGAACGCAATCGAGAAGAGTCCTACAAAAATGACCCAAGGACGGCTTTGCAGAGGGCCATCGAGCAACGAGCAAAACACATGAAACTCATGGTACACCCTTCCCTCCCCTCACTTGCTCTTTAAAACAGCTCCTGCAGTTTCTCAATTCCAAAAAAGCAAGGAACCTGAAAATAACCTAATCTACTTTCACAGGAACAAGCTCCACAATCCGTAGAACCACAAAATCTCCTAGTAACAGCGAGAGCCAAACTGCGGCCACGAAGGGACTCCGAATGAGAGATCATTGTCAGTATTCGTCGCTATGACCAATGATATTCATCTCGCGATATTCCACGAAAACGAGCAACCAAGGCGCTGCTGCTGCGGAAGAAAAGAAATTCGAGGGCAGCGCCTAGCAGCAGCAAGGGCCTCAACTTGGCAATAAATACAACCTTTACCTCTACAGTTTTAGTGACCACCCCTCCCTCTCTCCCTCCCTCCCTCCCTCTCTCCCAAAGCCCTTCGTTCATACGTGCAATATTCATCAACTCAGTACTGTCCGCAACAGAATTTAGAAAATAAAAATAATGCTCTCTTCTGTTACAGAGGAAACCATTTTTACAATGTTACAAAATGTTTTAACGAGGGTGTAACATAAACCATAGAAAATGAAAATATAGTAAACCCCATAGAAATTCTGTTACGGGCAGTAAGAACTGTACGATTAGTACAGTTTGGATCCACGAAGAGTTTAGAATTTCCTTATTCTTCAACGCAAGTTGGGATTCCCTAGCGTCCCGGGACCAGCAAAATATGCCCCTTTAGAGAGCCCATAGCTCAAAAAGAAACTAAAGCCACTTTTGTAACATAGTACTTTTTCAGCCCAACTAGTGATAACAATAAGAGCTCGAATAAGATATTTTATGTACGCGCATACGTTAGCTGAATATATTGAAAAAAAGACCAAGTCGCGTATTGTCGCCTGTTGTCCTTTATTTCACGCTCATTTCCCCTGCTTCGCCGTTTACACAACGAGAGATGGAGGATAATAATTTGGTATGCGCACGCAAGACACAGAAATGAACAAAGAATGGAGAAACAAAGGCGAGTGAAGGAGAGGCGATTAATAATCGTCTCCTCGAGAAATAACTTCCTTACAGGTTGGTCGAAGAACGAGGGTGTGCTCAAACTGGGCCGTGTAGCACCCTTTTTGGTCCACCAGAGGGGGATACGCTTCCACCGCTCCTTTGTCGCACAAATCCTTCAGAGCCATTTGGTACTTTGTACAGTCGAGGCGGTCCAGCCAGCGTTTGCAGAACGCCAGAGTACCTTGAGGAAAACGTTGAAAAAAGGAGAATAATAAGAATTTGCAAAGCCCCTTTTGTCAAGTCAAGTCCAATTTCTTGGGACACTCACTGAAATGCTTGTTGATCGTGTTGAGAAGGGATTTGCTGCTTTGCAGTCGCAGTGGCACGAATCCGGCGTCGAAACTCTTCATGTAATGAGAGCAATCAAGGTCATCGTGCACTACACCCCTCCCGGTCGAGCCAAATGTTTCAATGGCGTAAAACTCGTTTTCCTCCATCCTCGTGGCTTCCCCTCCTTTCACGATTGGCACTGTTTTGCCAGCGTGAATACGGTACGGGGCAATAGAGTGGCCATTCAAGTTCCTGATGGATTTTACCTGAGGGAAAGGAATGACAATCATTATGAAATAAACATGTTGCGCCACTTTCAAAACATGCATTTTTAAGTCAAGTTCGAAAAAGTGAACAATAAATGACGATATTATACACACACCTGGTGAGTCTTGCCATCGATCTCCACCTCGTACGACTCCATAACCTCTTGAATGGCAGCGCCAACATCGCAAAGTTGCACGTCAATACCGGCTGCTTTGATGCCAGTATTAGTAGCGTCACGGACTGCCTCAATGAGCCTGTCGTACTTGGGGTTGAACGCCAGCGTGAAGGCGCAATCGATGATTCGTCCACTGATGTGAGTACCAAAATCTATCTTGGTAACGTCGTCGTATTCAAGGACTGTGGGATCACCGGCGTTAGGCGTGTAATGTGCAGCGCAGTGGTTTCTTGAACAACCTGTTGGGAACGCCAGGCCCGCTTTGAGGCCATCTTCCCCGATTAACCTGCGAGCTGTATCTTCGAGCTCGTTGCAGATTTCTATCATTGTCATACCAGGGCGCACCTATCAACGAAAATACAATATCAGCGCACTATTCAACTTTTGGCTCTCTCTAGAGTCCACATTGGAATTTTCACTCATTTTCAACATTTTTAACAATATATGAGAAATTAGAGAAGCTGCAAAAGATGGAAAAATTGTATCTATGACTTTTATATAATAATTATAAGTTTCTAATTAATTTTCCAGGGCTTTAAAACATGTTATTTTGTATTTATAGTAGTTCACAATAGTCCCACAGAAAAAAGTATCCATTTTTTATGGTTTTTCAGATTTATGTTTTTTTCAGAACAATCTTTGACCTGATTTGCAGAAATTATTCGAGAATGTTTTGGGATTTGACAATTTCGACTTTTTTCAAAAATAAGAAACTCAAATTCAGAAAGTTTCAAAAAATCCTCTTCAAGTTTTTCAAAACATTACTCTAAATACTCATAAAATTTTTGAACTTGGAAAAAAATTTTGGTGAATTTCTCAAAACAAAAAATTTTGAATGAGTATTCAAGAATGAATGAACATTAGAGAAGTCAATTTTCAGAACATTATTTAAAAACTTGCCCAATTTTAAAAAACTCCCGAAAGTATGCATAAACGGTAGGAAAAAAAAACCAATTACCCATTCCTTGATGTGTTTCCTTGTCCGCCTGTGGGCCTCTGCGGCTTGGCGGGCCTCGTTGTACATGTAATTTTGCACCCTGTCAACAGCACGGGCTTCCTCACTGGTGTAACGATCCTTGGCAGTAGCGTAATCAATGCCAGTAGCAGGTGGATGCTCCAATATTTCCCCTATGGGGAAATTTCCATCTGGATAGTCTTCCGAGACCGGCCTGGCCAGAGGGTCTTTAGCGGCTCCACCTTTGCCACGAGCCTTACGCTTCTTCTTCTTTTTCTTGCTCTCTTCGCTTTCTTCTTCTCCATTTTTAGTTGCGGATGAACCTTCTTCCTCACCGCCACCCCCCTCTGGCTTACCTATTTGCCCGTGCAATTCTGCTATTACAGACGGTTTATACAAAAATGGTGTACAAAATTTGTTCATACAAATGTTTAACAATCTCTAATTATCAAATACATATTCCAGAAGGTTCAAAAAAATTTTTTCACCATTTCAAGACTTGAAAATTACATAGGAATGGTGTAATAATAAAACAAAAAATGGAATCTATTCAACTGAAAATAAAATTGTTGATAATTAGAAAATTCTTAAAAACATCCCTTAGTTGAAAAAAAATCAAATCATCATAAAAATAGCAATTAGTCAAACTAGCTTTCAATTCTTATTTATAATATTTATTAAACGATATGAATAAATATAAAACTATTTCACAGCACGTTTTTGAGAAACACGAAACTCATGGTAAATCGAGTAAATCCAAGGGATTGACAACTTCACACAGGGGCAGCAGCCCCAATTAT
>JAPYZK010002405.1:0-20749 GCA_030522785.1 Platygaster equestris | reverse complement strand
TTTCGAAGTTCTCGAAAATGTCCAAGAACTTTGAAGTTTTTGAGAATTTTAAAGATTACAGGTAATTGAGTTCTGACATATATGTTTAAAGTTTGACATCGCTGGGAATTAATTAATTTAATTTGTTGAGTGAAACGTCACTTTACAAAGAGTGAAATTTCACTCATTTTGAGTGGACTTCCCACTCATCAGTCTTGATTTACAGGATTTTTCCTCAAATTGAGTGAATCTTCACTTGAAAAAATTTAAAGTGATATCATCGGGATTAGAGAATTTATGAGTTTCGTGGAATTTATTCGGGAATTCAGAAACATGCAGGGAATGTCTTGAAATGTTGAGATATTTTTACGAATTTAAGGAACTTTGCACAGTTTTTGGAAATTTTGGGAAATGTGGATTGAGTTATTTTTAGATTTGAATGATTTCTACGGATTTTTTGTTAGTTTTGAGGCGATTTTGTGACGATTGCCAAAGAAGTTTGAGAACTTCCATAATTTCGTTTATGAAAACAGTCATTAGTGCTCATTACGTAATTTTGAAGATTTATTGAATTTTTCGTACTCGGTGATTATTCTTATTTGTTGAAATTTTTATCTAGTTTCAATTTTTAAAGAAATTCTGAAAAATCTGGAGTATTCGAAATATCCTGATAATTTTTTCAAGGGTTATAATAATTCCATATGAATTATCATAATAAAATGAATGAGTTTACATAAATTATCAAAGAATCGAAAGAAAATCTGAAATATGCAAAATACTGTAAGGATTCTCGAGAAACTTGAAAGATTCTATAATTTAGAGAATTACTAGCTTCAGAAAATTTACAAAAATCCTGTTCCGAAGAATTCTGCTAATCCAGAATTTTGAATATTTTTAAAATCTCGATGATTTATATTGAGATTGAGATTTTTCGGAATTTTACAGAGAATTTTCGAAAAATTTGGAATTTTCTTGACAGTGAGTATTTATTTTGGAGTTCTAGAAATTCTATGATTCAAAAAATCACGTATTAGAATGCCACAAATTCCCAAATATAATTTTCAAATATTTCCTTCAGATATTCTATAATAGAAATTATATAATATAATTAAGAAAATTCCTCAGAGATTTGCGAAAATCTTGTTTATATTTCGGATTTTTTGGAAATTTACTCGATAATTTTCGTACTGATTTGATCAATTAAAAAAAAGTCCTCAAAATGTAAAAATTACCACAATTACGAAAAATTCCTCAATAAGAGTTTCAAACATTTCGCAAAGTATTTCAAAAAATTCAAAATATTACAAGAATCAACCAAAAAATTCTATTAATATCATCATTCGTAATATTGCTATAATTGAAAAATTTCCAAATCAAACTTATCCGAAATTCATCAGAAAATGTACAAAAACCCTAAAAAATTTGAAGTAGGTATCCTAAGAATTTTCGTAAAAATGCTATAAATTCTCGGATCCAAAAAAATTTCAGAAAATTCCACTAATTCTCTCCGTACAACATAAAATCCACACAAAAAACCTATTCCTATACCAATACGACCCAAAGCAATTTTTCCAACAGAACAAAGATCCGAGTCCGGATCGATGCGCGTCATTTATTCACGAGCCTCGTACGTATTCGTCGCGGCGCTGATAATGATTCGAGGCATCTATAGCCGTCATCATCGTCATTACGATCTTTGCAGCACGTCTTGTCTCCGCGCATTATGCCCAGCACAAAGCGAATAGTTACAGGCCGGCGTATTGGCGTATTACCATATTACTTTGTTTATCGCGATCCATTCTCGGATAGCTAGTAGTCGACTTGGCGCGCACAATGCCGATCGCAGCCTCGATTATAAGTCCCTAATGATCTCGTCGATCCCGAAGAGCGCCGCGCGATCGCGCACAGAGATCTTGCGTAAGACACGAAAAAAGCCAGTTCGGAGAAATGGAAAGTTCAAGGGTAGTTGACACCAAGCGATCGATTCGTTGCAATAAAACGTATCAATATGTTGATGGTAGAAAGCGAAAAGTTAGTGTCCACTAAAACGTGTTGTCAAGAGGGGTGAATCTAGTATGAGCTTTCGAAGAATGTCGAGCTTTTTTTCTAGGGAATGGTTATTGATGGATTTTTCACGATTGTTTAAGGACATTTTGGGAAGTTTTGGGTAATTTTTGATTGTTTTGCCATTTGGTTTTGCCATTTTATTGATACATTTTCTGGAGAAATTAGTATTTGAGATTTTGTGGTGGAAACTGCATTTCATTTGTGAAAATAGTCGTTAGGGTCTGTTACAGAATTTGGGAGATTTATTGGATTTTTCGTGGTCGGTGATTATTTTTATTCAGTATAATTTTAGAGAATTTCTGGAAAATTTGAAATTTTTGAAGTATCTCAAATATTTTGCCAAGGATGATAATGATTGCATGAGTTATCAGAGAATTACAGAAAAAAATCTGAAATATCCGAAATTCTTTTAAAATTTTCGAGAAAACTTGATTGAGTATGGGATTTTTGATAATACTTCTGAAAAAATGAATTCTGAAAATGCCGAATTCTGAGTTCATGAAAATTTCCGAAAATTTTGGAAAATTTTAATTTTTCAACGATTTTTCTAAATAATTCCGCTAAGCTATAATTTTGAATATTTTTAGAATTTTGAAGATTTTCGATTGAGATTTTTCGGATTTCACAGAGAATTTTCGGAAAATTTGGAATTAACCGAGTATTTTTTTGAAAGCTCTAGGAATTATAGAGTTTGAAAAATTATGTATAAGAATTTCGCAAATTCCCAACTATGATTTTTGAATATTTTCTTTAGATATTCTGGCATACAAATCATAAAATTGATAAAATTCCTCTGAAATTTGAGGAAATTTTTTCCATATTTCGGATTTTTTGAAAATTCACTTGATAATTTTCGTACTTATTTTATAAATTTTGAGAAAAGTTCTAAAAATGTACGAATTACTAGAATTATGGAAAATTTTTTATTATAAGTTTCCAACATTTTGCAAAGAATTTCCAAAAAATATGGAAAATTCAAAATATTGCAAGAATTTACCAAATAATTGTATTCATATGATCATTTGTAATATTTTTAGAATTCGAAAAGTTCCCAGGCGAAATTGATAAAGTCATCCAAAATTTGCCAGAAAATTCTCCAAAACCCTGAAAAATTCGAAGTATCGTAAGAATTTACATATGAATTACATAAATTCTAGGATCCAAAAAAGAACCAGAATCCTACAAATTCTAAAGATTTTCCGAAAAATTCGGGGGACTGGGAAACTAAAGAATCGTGCAAATATTTCAGGTTTTTCGGAAATTCTCTCGATAACTTTTATACTATCCATGTCAATTTTTGGAAAAATTTCAAAGTATCCTAATAAATAACGTGAAAACTACATAATTCCTCAAATGAAACAAAGTACAAAAATTCTCCAAATTCTCAAGATTATCCAAATTTATTCGATAAATACTTCGAAAAAATAAAAAAAATAAAAAATCCATAAATTTTCCAAAAAAGTTCGTACATTGGAATAAGTTTTTTTTTCAATTTCCACTTTCACCCCTTTTTATGACTCCTAGTCATGAATTCACTAAAAAATACCAAAATATCCCGTAATCATCAGTCATATCCATCAATTACGCGATCCGCCCAAATTTCGCCCGCAGGCTTGTGAAAAAACGACATCTCATTTGGGCGAAGATTGATCACTTTTCAGGCGTTGTCGTAATCAATTAAAAGCCCGTCGACAATATGCGAAAACGTCACGGAAAGCGGCGTTCCGCATAATCGTCCGAGCAAGCTCCTCTGTAATTTTTAAACGATTCGCATATGCCGCATACCATCTGCAAAGGAATGTTTTTTGCGTCCGCGCAGAGCGGCGTGACGCGTGACAATGCGCTTTCGCAAATTCGCCCGCGGTTTCGCGGACAACTGCGCTGCAAATTGTATTGCCGAAAATTGAAGAAGCGACGAGTTCGAGAAAAACGCAATGTGTCATCGGCTACGCCGTGGTGCCACGTGCGAGAATATAAAGACGCCCCTCGCGTTTATCCCTTTCCGTACCGCGAATAACCCGCCAGACGAAATGCCCGCCGAACCGTGAATCGGGTCGTCGACCTTGCATCGCGAAAAATGAGACCCGACTGGAATTTTGGGACATTTTGGGTTTTGAGGGAATATTTTGCCGAGGAATTCTGGAGATTCTAGGATTTTTGTGATAGCTGGAATTTTTGGGGGAAATTTTGGAAAATAATAGTTGGGAATCGGTAGGATTTTAATGGTTTTTTGAATTTGTAGTATTTATGGAGTTCTTACAAAAATGTTCAGGATATTGCGAATTTTTTGGAATTTTTTTGGAATTTCGGGAAAATCTTAGTTGGGAATTTTTTGACTCTGGTAATGTTTTGAATCCTGATATTGACAGGATTGTTAGGGAAATTATTAGAATATTAATAATAATATTATTATAATATCATTATTAATATTAATATTATTAGAATATTAATATTAATAATATATTATAATATTATTACTATTAAGTAGTAAGGCTATGACAGTTCTGGAACCCCCCCCCCTCCCCCCACTCCTCCTCCTGTCATGTGCCTAGGAGACAAAGTTTAGGAAATTAAGAAAAACTGTAAAATTATGAAAAATTCTAGTAAATTGGAAAATTATCAAAAATTTGACGAAATTCGGGGAAATAATGGATCGAAAAATTTTCTTCAAACATTCAAGAAAATGTGCAGAATTTTGAGAAATTTTGCAAAATTCAATAGAATTATTGAAATTTGGAGGAATAAAATATTTTCGGAATTTTTTACATTTTTTGTAATTGTTGAAAAAATTCATTCGATTTCATCCTATTTTTTATTATTTCACTGAATTTTGTTTAATCTTTGATAATTTTCTAATTTATTACAATTTTTCATAATTTTACAGTTTTTTTTTCGAATTTTCTAGAATTTATCTCCCAGTCACATGACAGGAGGAGACGTGGGGGTTCCAGAACTGCCGTTCTAGCCTTATCCGAACTAGCCTTATTACTAATATTTAGAATTTTTCAAATTTTTTTGGGAATTCTCTAGAGAACTTACAATACTTACAATTCTAAGTATTGTAAGTTCTCTTTTGCAATCAGAAATTTTTTAGAATTCTAGTAGTTCTCACATTTTGGAATTTTTGTCAAAATTTTATATAAAAGTACGTAAATAATGAAGAGAATTTCCAAAAAACCTGAAATATTCGGAAGATTCTTTGAAATTTCCCAGTAGGTACCTATATCGTATTGCTTTTCCAATTTGGATAGTGACTCGAATTTTTCGGAAAATCTTGAGAATTTGCAGAATTCTGTTTTTTTTTTGTTCATCTGGAATTTATAGAGTTCCTACGAAAAGTCTTAGGATACTTTGGATTTTACAGGATTTTTGAGAATTTTCTGGTAAATTTTGGATAGTTTCACCTGGGAATTTTAAAAAAATTTTAAATTCTTAATATCAAAATTTTGAGATTCTTATGTTGTCAGATCTGAGATTTTTCGATTCTTATGAATTTAAGACCTGCACTATTGCATTATTCTATTTTCCAATTCTTTGCAACTTCAAATGTAGTTCCAAATTTATTTCAGACTCTAATTTTTAGATTTTGTAGTGTCATTTAACATTTGACACATTATCGAATTTTAGTATTCATAGTTTTTGTTCAGTTCTGATACCCTAATTTTTAAATTTTTAAATTACAACTTTGAAATCAAAAGTTAGAAATTCGAAGTCGAAAAATTCATGAATTTCGAAGTTTGTAAAATTCCGAAATTGGGAATCAAAATAATTCGATATCGCGATCTTGAAATGTTTTCTCCCGAAGTCAGACAGATTTATGGATTTTGAATTTTTTAATTTTTAATTACTCAATTTTCAAAGCTGTTTTTTTTGGAAAATTCTCCTACTGTCATACTTTGTTGAAAATTTTCCGTTTTACACAATTTGAGATATCATTAACTGTCCTATTTTGTAAACGAAGTCATCTATGGTCACCCTACCGTAATTGAGAAATTTTCGTAGACTTCGTAAAATTGTGTATTAAAAGTTGGACACAGTACCGTCCAGCTTCAGTACTTTCGCAAATTTGGAAACCTTTGCAAAAGTATCCGTGTACTTCATTTTTTACAGTACTTTCGGGATTTTCGGAAAAATTCCAGAATTCGCCGAAATTTCTCGAGCAATATTAATTCTGAGCCACGCGTCCCCCCTTCCATGTTTCATCGTGGTAGAAAATAATTCATAAATATCTGAACTGTGAAAAAATGATGGTAAGCGATTAAAAATCAGCGTGAACGATCAGCTAGCCCTCCTGTCGAACGCGTCCATCGTCTGATACGCGTCTTGAATTATGCAGAGTTGCGTTCGTACGTGCGCTCACGAACGAAAGTCATATAGACGGACGTCTGTTATCAGGACGAAACTACTTCCGCTTCAGTTAGAAAAGCTCGGAGTTTTGTCAAGCCGCTTTGAAAAGCAAACGTTCTTGCATATTTTACGCGTCAGAACAAAAAACTGCGTCAAACTCCGATCACAAGGGAACGGAAAATCGAATCTTGGATTCCATTATTTCACAGTTCAAAAATTGCCGTAATTATTCACGTGAAAATAAAGATCCAGAAAAATGTAAATGTAAAAATGATAAATTCAAAAATTTTAATTTTGAAAAAGTGCAGAATATTTGAATTTTGAAATTTTCTCATCTGAATGAAGAAGTTGGAAAATGTTTCGAATGTCGTTTAAAATTGTCAATTCCTTCGAACTTTACGTAATTTTTTCGAAAACTTTCAAAATCATGAAAAGGTGTCTTCAAGTCCACGAATAAAATCATTTCATCTGATGCTCGACTTGGTGACATATTTCGATGATTTTTTTGTTTTTTTGCGGCGTCAGTGACGAGTCCACGTCTATGTTACGGATTTGTAGGTGTCGGTTGAAACGACGAGACGAAAAAAAAGCGAAGTACGAACGCAACGTGAATTAGCATAACGAGCATGAGTAACGCGCATCAGGTACGGTAGCGCGAAGCAGTGCGAGCGATATCGTGTCTCGCGGATGTTTTTCAGCCGATTAAAATTGAAAATTACGTAGCCGGGCGACACCTGTGCATATCTGCATACCGCTTAGACAGGAACGCACCGAGAGTGAGCAACCTCGATCGTAATATCGTTTCCAACAAACGCGCGGTTTATGTTATAATCATTATACATTATCATTAATTTATTACGCCCCGGGAAGTTTAGCTTGTAATTGCAGGCTCGAACTGTCGCATTTGAATTTCCAGTTACATTTTTCCGCTTGTTCTGGAAAACACGAATGCGTGGCTTTTTTAATGCGCGACTGCTAATAAGCTGCTTAGGAGATTTCTAGTGGGGGGTTTTGTCCGTTTTGCAGCGTTTTTTCGGTTGATTGAACTGTTTTTTGAATTTGGGGTTTTTTGGTTTTTGGTTCTGTAGGAGTCGGAAATTTCTGTTTTGGACTCCTTTAATTGGAATTTGATTTGCATTGGATTTAATCTGAAGAAAAGCCAATTCGGAATCGGAATTTCAGAATTCCTTTGAATATTTAGAAATTTATTTTTTGGGAAATTTAAATCATTTTTTGGGATTTTAGAATATTCTGAGATTTGGAAGATTTTCAGATGTGTTCAGATTTCGGAAATATTGAAATCGTTCTCAAATTATTGAAATTTACGAAATCTTCGAAAATCTCAGAAATAGCGAAATTTTGAATTATTTCAGAAACTATCAATATTTAAGGAATTCGAGAATCTGTTAATTTTTGGAACTCTCAAATTATCTTATCTGCGTCTGGATGCGCCCCTGTGACTGAATTTTTGAAAATAATTCCAAAAAACTCAAAATTACTGGAATTTTGGAAATTTTTGAGGGATCTAAAAATGTTAAAAATATGTGAAGTTATTTGAATATTCAGAGATTTTTCGATTTGGAAATTTTTTGAATATTCGTCATTCTGAAAATTTACAAGATTTCTCAGATTCTTGAAATTGAGAAGATTTAAGGAATTTTTTTGCATGTTTCGGATTCTGTAATTTTTCTGAAAATATACAAAATATTCAAAATCCTATTTTTGAAATTTTCCAAAAACCCCAAATTTTCGAGATTATTAAATATTTCCGAAATTTTCGAAATTCCCAAAATAATTGAGATTCCTGAAATTCTTGATATTTCCTGAATTCAAAAAATTTTTAAACTTCACAAAACTCCTACAATTTTTGTAATTGCTGAAATTTAAAAAATTGATGACATTGTAAACATTCCCAAAATTTCTGAAAAATTAATTATAAGTATTTTCAAAAATTTCCAAAACTTTCGAAAGTTTCTAAATTTGCGATATTTCTAAAATTACACCAAATGCTTAACATTTCATACGTATTTGGAATTTCCGAAATTCTCAAAATTCTTGAAACCTCTAAAATTTTCAACATCTCCAAGATCCTCGAAATTTTAAAAATTCAAAAATTGTTGGAACTTCTCAGTATATTTTTTTTATAATTTTCAACATTCTAAAAATTCAAACAATTCAGAAAAATTCTGTTAATTCTGGAAATTCTTAATATTCCTGTAATTTCTTTATTTACGAGTCGACTAAAAAAAATTATCACGAGTTAACTCCAGTTTAAAATTTCTACACACCAAAATTATGTATCGAAATACTCAAAAACATCGACTTTGAAATTTTAAAATGTGGATTCTCAAGTTTTCAAAATTTTCTCATTCTGATCCCTCAAATCGCAGAATTTGAATTTCTGGATTAAATTTCTCAAATTCCAAAATTGCGTGAATCTCGAATTTTAATTTTTCGATGTCTCAAACGTCAGACTTTGAAAATTCAAATGCTCGAATTTTCAAAGTCAAAATTTTTCAAATTCCCTCACAACGAAATTCTGAAAGTTTTTTTATTTTAGAATTCGAATGTCAAGAGGGGGCAGGAGGAGGGGGGGGGAGGGGGGATGTGCGACTCACAGAAAAATCAAAAATTGCAACAAATCGGCTTCCACAACGCAACTAATTATACCAATCCTAATATAAAGTTGCTTCCCGCGAATCTTGCGATTGTTCGGAGGCGCGAGATCAGGTAGCCCAGGAAGTCAATAAGACGTACGAACTCGAGATCAGCGATCCATAAAGTACCTTGGCGAGAGGCGTTGTAAATCTTTTTCATGCGCCATAAATCCCATAAAGCCTCGATATCCCACCGTATGTATCACTGCTGGTTGAACGAATTTTTTCACCGTTTTGAGTCGATGAAAAAAAGGCGACTCCCAAGGCGAATAATAAAGATATTACGGTGGAGGCCACGGCGCCGTTGCATCTTTTCTGACATGCGCCATAAATTTTTCCGTGCAACTTCTCTTCGCGCAATCGGCATTTTTACTCCCCGTGGTCTCGCTGTATGCTCAATCTTGAATCGTAAAATTGTTAAATCAGTGAGCATCATTGTTCCCTTCCTCTGATATTATTTATGTGCTATAACAGTTTTACGTGATTTGGCGAGTTAAATTGATTTCGAAGGGGTTTTTTTGGTCTTCCGGAATATTTCCCTAGGGATTTTGGTTTTTATATGTACAATGTTTACAAAATTCGTCAATTTTGGATAAAATTGGCTTCATTTTATATTATAAATGCATCAAAAATTTTCGGATGAAACTACAAATGACATTTGCATCTCCCAAATATCCAATCACAATATTCAACTCGCACTGTAAACATCAAACTCTCGACTCTGGACAAAATTGACAATCTCGAAGCGTGCCAAATACTCGCTCGAATGCCAAAATTTTTTACTGGCGCAGCTGCAGTACATCATAAACTGTTTATAAATAATCATCCGGCAATTTTTTGCAATCGAATCCAAATAACTCCATTAGAATCAGAATAATTGCAAACCCAAAAAATTACCATTCGTAAAAAAACCGAGGAACAGTGAAGGAACGGTTCTTCGAGCCTGTTACGAAACAACGTTTTAAATCTCGAATTCCTGGGAATTCGATATCAGTTGGGGCGTTCACGCGCGATAGGAATTTATCAGCGAAAAAGTCGCTCTCATGTTATGAAAAGTAAAGAGGGGACATTTCGACGATCGGAATTATCAAGTTGTGAGAAAAGTGAAGAAGTATCAGAATTTCATTTTTCGTGAATTCTTCAATCAAGCTCTTATATTTTTTCATCTTTTTTTTATTTTTTTTTAAGCGTCAGACGAAATACGTCCGGATTTCGTAATAAATTTGTTCAAGTCAATAACTTTTTTTCAAATGAATTAAATTCAGTAAAAACGAGAATACAGTTAAATGTTGGAGAAAATATATATTCCTATAGTATCGTAATTTTGGCTACTGTCAGGTTACTGAATAGAGTAAAAACGAGTTGTACTTAATTTTACTGCATTTCTTTCCAGTTAATTTTTTCAAGTGAAGATTCACTCAAATTCCACTCAAAATGAGCGAAACTTCACTCAACAATAAGTGAGACTTCACTCATTTACAGTTAAATTTGGACTTGAGTTTGATTTGCAGGATCTTCACTCAAATTGAGTGGATTTTCACTCAAAGAATTGTAGGGAGTTAGATAAATTAATTAAACCTATTGCGGAATCTTGGAATCTCGCCCAAGTTCGACTGAAGTACTGGGAGATGAGCCCAAGTTTCGAAACTTATTTGCTGCAAGAAATAATGTTAGTTGATCGTTTCTGTCCGGGTGACTTTTGCCTTGCGGCAGGAAGTCAGCGACGCATCAATTAGAGGAGTGCTTCGACACAAGATGAAATCTATGGGCTCGTTGGAAACGTACGCCCGCCAGTGACCCCATCAGCGTTGAACGTAATTCCGCGATTAATAAAGTTCCTTGTGCACACGAGCGCAGGCGAATTACGCTGATCAAGCTTATAATCTTTGAATTACCATATTTTACACATATTTCGTGGCTAGCAAAAGTGTCTTCTCTCTTTTTTCAAAAATTCTCGACCGGCTTCACATCGAAATAAAAAATTTACCAATAAATAAAAATTTCTGTGAACCGGAAATTAATTACGAGGATTTAGAAAATGTAGGTACGAAGGGCGATTCACTCTGGGAGTCAATTTGGGAATCGAACTGGGAGTCATGATTCCCGTGACTCCCATAATGGGAGTCGTGGACAGGGCCGTCCCTGGGTTTTGCGGGGCCCGAGGGAAAGATTTCAGCCCTCAATTTCATGTTTTTATGAATAAGAAATTGGAATTTTGACGCTTCAGAAATATTAAGAGTCTTCAAAATATTGGAATATAGGAGTTTTAGAATTTGCAAGATCGAAAATTATTGATTCTTAACATTTTTATTACATATATATACAATTTTGCAATTTTCAAACTTTTCAAGTATTTTGAAGTTTCGAATTCTTGAAATTTAGAAATTTTTAAAGTTGTAGAACTTTGAAATTTCGTAATAATGAAGTTATGAAGTTGTGAATCTTTGGAATTTTGAATTTTCGGAGAATTATGAAGTTCGGCAGTTTTGGAAATCTTGGAAACTTTACAAGTTTTTGAAATGTTAGAATGTTAAATTTCTTAAGAATGTTCAAAAACTTTGAAAATTTAGAATTTTTGAGATTGAAAATTATCAAGTTTTGACATTGTTACAGTCCTGGAAAGTTCGCAAGTTTTGAAGTGCTCGAATATTTTGAAGCTATGAAGCTTGTAATTTTCGAAATTTGAGAAGTTTTTCAAATGTCGGAATTTTGAAGTTTTCGAGAATTTTCAAGAATTCGGAAGTTTTGAAGACTTTAAAGATGAAAAATTATCAATTTCTAACATTTTTGAAGTTCTGGGAATTCCGCATACTTTCAAGTATTTTGAAGTTTTGAAGTCTAGAAATTTCGAAAATTTTGGAATTGTGGATATTTGAAATTTCGAAATAATAAAGTTTTGGAACTTATAAAGCTTTTAAATTGTGAATTTTCGGAGAATTATGGGGTTCTGAAGTTTTTGATGTTTCAGAAATTTTACGAGTTTTTAAAATGTTGGAATTTTTTGGAAACGTTAAAAAACGTTGAGGTTTCAGAATTCTTAAGATCGAAAATTATCAAGTTTTGACATTTTTACAGTTCTGGAAATTTCGCAAGTTTTGAAGTGCTCGAATATTTTGAAGTTTGAAGCTTAAAATTTTCGAAATTTGACATGTTTTTCAAAGGTCGGAATTTTGAAGTTTTCGAGAATTTTAAAGAACTTGGAAGTTTTGAAGACTTTAAAGATGAAAAATTATCAATTTTCGACATTTTTGAAGTTCTGGGAATTCCGCATGCTTTCAAGTATTTCGAATTTTAGAAGCAAAGAAATTTCAAAATTCTTGATATTTCAAGATTTTGAAGTTTCGAAGTTGTAAAGTTTTGAAATTTTTCCAAAATTTTGGAACTTTCAAAGCTTTGGAAATTCCGAAATTTAATGGAATTGCGAAATTTTGAGGAATTATAAAGTTTACAAAGTTTGGGAAATTTTGTGAGATTCAAAAATGTTAGAATTTCGAAGTTTTCGAAAATGACCAAGAACTTTAAAGTTTTTGAGAATTTCAAAGATTACAGGTAATTAAGTTGTGACATGTTTTGGGAACAACTTGGGAATCATGACTCCCAAATTGGGAGTCATGTGGGAGTCAACTCCCATGACTCCCATTTATCGGAGAGTGAATCGCCCCTCGTGTAGGTAATTATGTGAAATTTATGAGAATGTCGATCATTTTTAAAATCTTGGGAATTTCAAGAATTTTCGAAGTTAAGAGTATTTCAAATGTCTTTATTATTCTGGAATTTCGTAAATTTTCAGAACTCCGAAAATGGTGAAAATTTGATAAAATTCCAGAATTTTCACCATTTTGTAGGATAATTTGTGACGTACATGATATTAACCAAAATGTAGTAACGAAAATCTTTTTTTCTGAAAAAGATAAAATGATAACAAAGTTCTAGATTGGATTCGAAAACTGATCAATTGTGTAATAGCCGAGTAGAGCAGTTGGGACGAGTCTCGAAACCGATGGACGCGTGATGAAACCGCGCTGTGCTTGATTTATTTATCTTACTATAAAATCGTTCGCGCGTCGGAGCGCAGCTGACGGTACATCCGTTCCGTCTCTTCGTAGGTAATATTTTTTCTTTATCACCGAATCGGCCTATTTCGAAACAATAAATCACGCGAATAGCGCCAACTTCTTCGTCCGACTCCGCAAAGTGCACAGGCGCCGGGGCTTCGAAGTTTTTATTCCACCCAGATAAGGAGATCAGTCTCCTGTACGGCGACAAAAAACTGCCTCGAGTCACATTTTTGACGATGATTAGTTTCTCAAGTCGAAATACCAGGAGGGCTGTAAAATTCGGGTGCCTAAAGAGAACATGATTATTTGCTCATATTTATAGAATTACATGGTCGTTTGCTCATGCTCGGAAATTTTCTCGTAATTTTGAGAAATAATTGAGGATTTCGAAAATTTTGAGGATTCTGGTGATTTTTGGAGATTGTAGGAATTTTGGAAATTTCGGAAAATTTGAAGAATTTTGGGGAATTTTGAAAATTTTAGTAGTTCTGTGAATTTCGGAAATTATGAAAAAATTACAAAAATTGTAAATTTTGGAAATTTCTAAAATTTTGGAATTTGCAATTTTTGATTATGAAATAATGTTCAATGTCAAGCAAAAAAATTCAAAAATTTTCAGATTCATAGCAAGTTGCCATTACAGTTCATTTTGATTCGTTTCAATATTTTCCACTTTATGATATTCTTATGAAAACTTACGAAGTCTTTCAGTAAGGTTTGCATCTCAAACTATGAAAATTTTGGAAATTTTGAAAATTCCAATGATTTTTTGAATTTGGGATATTTTTTCCAATTTGAAAATTTTGTAAATGCTGAGAACTTTAGAAATTTCAACAATTTGACAATATGCCAGTTTTGATAATGTTAAAAATTATATAAGTTTTAAGAGTTATGGACATTGAAAAATTTTTGATATTGTAAAAAATATGGGTGGGTACTTCGAGAAATTCGGATAATTTGAAAATTTTCGAAATTATGAGAAATTTTGAAAATCTTACAAAATTTGACAACATTGAGAATTTTGGAAAAATTTTGAGAAATAAAAAATTTATTTCAATTTCTTCAACACTAAAAAATTTTCTAATTTCGTACATTTTGAAAATTTGCATTTTATAGAATCAGTCAATTTCAATAATTTCCGGAATATCGAAAGTTTTAAATTTCAAAGGATGTACAAAATTTCGCGAACTTCAAAAATTTCAAAAACATCAAAAACTTCGGATATTTTAAAAATTCTAGAAATCTGTAAAATTTGTACATCTCGAAAAATTTTCAAATACCGAGACTTTCGTAAATTCTGTCAATTCCAAAAATTGAGAAAACTGGGAATTTTGAGAATCTCAAAAATGATACCAATTTTGAAAATTTCCCTATTATTTCAAAAATTAATTTTTCCCGCGTGAGTTGGTAATGACGAATCCAAAGCGAATGTCTTTTTAACTTTCCTGAAGTTTTCCCGATTTTACGGCGTCGCGCCCAAACGAGCCCGAGATAAAAAAACTCCCCTGACAATGCAAACTCTAATCAATCGAAATAATTGAACGTTTGCTCGAACTTGTCTAACAGGATATTTGGCCCCGCGCGAAATAATGTATAATCTAAAGGTTGCGGGGAATAATTTTACATTCCCGAACGAGCCTCGCAGGATAATCATGGCGACCGTTGTAATGTATGCACCCCTCTCGCATCCGTGAATTGCTCTCTAAACTGTACATGCGCCTGAGAATAGCCGAAGCAACACTTGACGAAACGCACAAAATGGAAACTGCGCAAGATATTTTTTCGAATAAACACAATAATACGTTCGTTATGGACCATAATAAACCTATTATTGAGTTTTTTGGTATTTTCACAATCTTTAATTGAATCAGAAATTCTTGAAGATCTCTAAAGTGTATGAATTTTCGAGTATCTCGAAAAATGTCAAAAAATGTAGAAATGAATTTCGGAAATTTTTGACGATTTCGGAAATTTGAGAAAAGCAATTTTCGAAAATTATAAGAATTGTTAGGTCATTTTTTCGTTTTCGGATCATTCGTGATATTAATCACCACTTACAATTCAATTTTTTCAAAATTTGCACGATCTCGTTTCGAGCTTAGCACTAATTTCCAAAGCCATCAAAAATTCCAAAATTGTCTAGAACACCAAGAAACTCTATCCTCAACACCCGATCTTGATTATCTCCCTCAAAAAAGTTGTCGAGTCGTGCGATGACGTAGCCCAAGTAATCCACGCTTTCTGGAACGTATTAATTATCGCTGGGGCACGTGATAACGTGCGCGTACAAAAATAAAATTTTTTCCCCACTCGTTGATAAACGCCACTTGAGATAACAAGCGAGCGTTCACTTTCTTTTGTTGGGCCACGAGCTACCTAAAAGAGGCCCGGTCTTCTGCAGATAACCCGGAAAGCTCTTTCAATCTTGATCTTGAAAAAACGATAAGCGACCGGTTCGCGGCTATCAATTATTTTCAACCACTCGAGATATGTCCCAGCTCGGCTATTTCTAAACTTCATCGCGAGCACCAACGGGGCGGAGATTCGGGCGATTTATCGCCGTATCTACGCACTTTTTGCCCCCCATCTCGTGGGCTCAAAATATTTCACAAGCGCAATCAACTTTTTCGACTCGGCATTAAGACCAATTTATTCCCGCGATTAGAGCGATTTATGAGTGAAAAATTAATTGCTTATTCCGATATTAATTAACGCTGCAAAAAGATAACATAAATTGCGAGATACTTTGAGTGAATTCCGTGCTTTTTCAAAGTTTTCTGTGGTATTATTTTCCCGTTTCTTCAAGAACGAAAATTTGGATGTGCACGGAGAAAATAGTGTGGTTACGCCACAACCGTATAAATAGTAATGCAGAAGTATAAATGGTGGGTAGATACTTTGGATATGATTGTACCAACCATGTGCGAAGTTGGCGCAAATGGTGCAATTTTGTATGGCTGAGACAACCATCTTTTCTGCGAGTGATGTGCAAATTTGTCGTAAACCCGCCATTTTTCGAGGTCGTAAAAGAGGGTTCACGCCCTGTTCGATAATATGTTCCTCGGGTGTTAAGCACAAGCAGTTGGCTTTCTATTTAATCTCGAATTGACAAATAGTCGTGGCAGTGATTCGCTGGCTCAAACGTAATCCTTTCACCGCATGTAAATGCCGATCGGGCCAATATCGGATCACCCCTTGGATTTTCGGTGGAAAAAATGAACAGGGAAAGCTTGGAATACAATTTTTTTTCGCATTTTATGGGCGCTCGTATCGGTCAGGTTACGAAAACGAAGCCTTTTTTTTGGAGATTGTAATTAATAATGAGGAACAGAAAAATACTAACTGGAGCGAAACATGTTTTTTAATGTTCTTTTTGTCGTTTTGTAATAATTGTTTTGGAACTAGTTCTCTGATGAAATATTTTTCATCTATATAGTACTTTGTGTTGTTTTGTTTATCAGTAATTGTTTCTGTTGATGAACTTTATTAATTATAGAAAATATGGAGGGAATTCGAGTTGAAATATGGATGGTAAAAATTTTAGAAATTTGTGATCTATTTTGGTATACATTCTACACTTGTATTAATTGGGATATTTACGAATCGTTTGCGACGATTTTATTGCATTTTTTCAGAAGAACTTTCAATTATACACAAATTTGCCGATCGATTGTCTTTAATTAAAATAAATGAGTTAAGATTACATAATTCCCGAATTCGCAAGGAAGATAAGTATAATTCGGGAATTGTATATATTAATATAATTCGGGAGAGGTAGAATTTTGTTTATTTTGTTGATGATTTTTGACTTGAGTCGCAACTTCTGAGATTGAATACAATATTACTAGTAAACGACCGACTCGTAAAGTTGAAACGTTTTTTATTATCGAATAACATTATAGTCAATGCAACTGATAAGGTACACCGGTACACGTTCAAAAATTTATTGGCACAGCTATTGTTTCCAATATATGATGATTTAAGAAACTTTAAAATTCTTGCAGTTTTTTTGCATTTGACATATTCAAAAATCGTTTTCCACAAATTGATAATTTTCCGAAATTCCGAAGTTACGAGTATGAAATCGAAAATATTGTAGTCGATCTGGAATCATTCAAATTTTACGAAAATTTTGAATTAGGGAAATTCTAGAATTTTAAATTTAGAAAATTCGGAATTTTAAATTTAGAATATTCAAAAACTTGACAAGCTGAAAACTTCATAATTTTTCGAAACTTTTCGAAACTTCATAATTTCTTCCAAATTCTCCAAACATGAAAGTTCCAAAATCTCTAAAACTTCGAAAAATTCTCTATATTTCCAAAACTTCGATAAATTCAAAATTTTTTGAAGCTTCGAAGCTACAAAACGTAAAAATTCTTTAAAACTTTTGAAAACTTGGAAATTGTTAAACTTTCGTAATTTCCGGAACTTGATAATTTTTCGAAACTCAAAAATTCCAGTCCTTTTAGAATTGCAGAAGCTCCTAAACATTGGAAAACTTAAAAATCTCGGAACTTTACGATCATTTTCCGGAGTTCTCCAAAACTTGAAAATTTTTCCAAATCCCCCAAACTCTAAAATTCCGAAATCTCTAGAACTGCAAAATTTCGAATATCTCCAAAACTTTGATACATCCAAAAATATTGTCGATGTTTTCAAGCTACAAAACTTCCAAATTCTTTAAAACTCAAAAATTTCAGAACTTCCAAAATTCCCTCAACTTCGCGTTCTTCTTCAAAAACTGAATTTTTTAATTCAAATAAAACTAAATTCAGACAATAAAAATCACTCAAATGTCACTATATTCAAAAAATGTACCTACTTTCGAAATTTATGATTTTTGATGAATTCCAGGTAGTATTGGTTTACTCATAAAATCTCAGGATTTTGGAAATTTTCAAAATTTGTGGAGACATGACTTTTTTCCAAATGTCCCGAATTTGTAGAAAATATTGCGTGTCTTCAATTTTACCAGAATTCCTAAAATTTTTGAAGTATTAATTTTTCAAAATTTTACATTCGATGCACACAATTTTCGAACTATTTAACTCAACTTTTAAAATTCTGAAAAATCAAGTCTTCTAAAATTTCGAGAATTTTCGGAGTCTCGATTTTCTTAAATTTTCATATTTCATGCACAATTTTTGAACTATCAAACTCAACTTGACAAATTTATTTCGACATTAATAAAAATATCTAATCTATAATCATGCAACGACACAATTTTCATAAATATTTGTCTGGAATGTTGTCTAGTCTTTCAAAGACCCAAAAACCAGAATGAAGCCAAAGACCATTAATTTTGGCTCCACATAGCTGAATCGTGTGTGTGCAGAGTCACGTGTCAAATTTCCAGGAGCGAAGCTAACTTTTCCAAAAAAAATCTCCTTTATTTTTTCTCCCCATCAAAATTCCTGACTATTCAATCTTCTATTTCCACAATCCACCCCCGCAACAGGTAACCCCATTACCAAAAAAAACATTCAATAGGAACTATACATTCTAATGATTACCTGGCACATTTTCAAATAGGTTTCGAACAGGTATGGGGAAGAATTGAAAACAAATACAGATTTTCCAGTTTTTTAGAACACATTTTTTTTCATCAAACTCCGAGTATTTTTATTACATTACTAAGCAAAAATTAGAATTTCTTTGAACTTCGTAAGTACATTTTGTAACCAAAATGATTCAAAAAAGTTTTTTGCTCTAGGTGATTAATTTTTAAGAATGTTTGAAATTTTTATTTTACGTCCATATTTTCTACAAACTTTTCAATTTTGAATGTGAAATTAATATTTTTTTTTTTTTAATTTTCTGAATTCTCCGATTTTTGGATTTTAATTCAAATATTGGAATATCAAAAAATTATCGATTATTTAACAGATAATACAAAAAATTCGAATTTTTATTGTACCTGCAAACGAAGTCGAAAAAAATGTTGAAAACAAGCAACTCAAGTTCAGTTTTTCGAAAAAATTGCACTTTGCATAATCTGTTCCGATCATTACGCCAAAATTTGGAAAACTGTGGTCTTATCAGGAGTTTTACGAAAAAATACACTTGGAACTGAACAATAATGATCATTCGACGAATTTATTTAACTTGGCTTAATCATTCTTCAAATTCTCGACGTGAATCGATTTTTTTCGAAACTTTCCGAATTCTCCGATTTTTGAGTTTGAATTCAAATTTTGGGATATAAAAAAATTATGATCGTTCTATAGATAAATAAAGCAAGTTCAGATTTGATTGGTGTCTGCAAACGAAGTCGAAAAAAATGTTTAAAAAGGCTGGTTGCTTAATTTTTTTTTTTATTCCACTTTGCATCATCTGATCTGATAATTACGCCAAAATTTAGAAAACTGTACGTTCATTAGGATTTTTATGAAAAAATATACTCATAAGTACTTCAGCAAAAGTAATCATTTGACGAATTTTTTCAACTTGAAATTGATCATTCTTCAAATTTTAGATCCTAAATTAATTTTTATCGAAAGTTCCCAAATTTTCCGATTTTTTTATTTGAATTTAAATTTTCAAATATCAAAAAAATCATCATTATTCCACAGATAAATACAGCAAATTCCAATTTTTCTGGTGTCTGCATACGAAATCGAAAAAAGTGTAAAAAAAAAAAGAAACTCAAGTTCAGTTGTTTGGAAAAAAATGCAGTCTGTGTCATCTGATCCGATAATTTCGTCAAAATTCGGAAAACTGTGGTCTTATCAGGATTTTTACAATAAAATATATTTGAAATTGAACAAAAATGATCATTTTGACAAATTTTTCAAACTTGGCATCAATCATTCTTCAAACTCTGAATAAATCAATTTTTCATTCCGAAAGTTCCCAAATTCTCCGATTTCCGAATTTGAATTCAATTTTCCAAGTATCAAAAAAATCGCAATTATTCTACAAAATACTACATCAAAATCGAATTTTCCGTTCTCTGCTGGATCGAATTATATAACTTAAAAATTCAAAAAACCCAATTCCAAACAGTAATATTTTCACACTAAAAATACATTCACCAAAAGCAAACATTTCACATACAACCCAACATCCTCCCACCCCCCAACACCCATAAACTACCCAAAAACTCTTTATTCGCCCGTAACAATGCTTTCAAACCAATCGAAAACTCTCTCACGAACTCCCTAATCAGCAAAACCGACGCGCGAGCATTCTTTCTCACCTTATGCAGCCAAGTTATTTATATTCCGAGATCGCGACTTACGTGCTCGGATTTGGCCGCTTCCACGTACGCACGCGGCCTTATCAATCCGTCGGCCATCTTCCTCCGGGGAAAATTGTTCGGCTCCCATCACCACGTGGTGTCCCAGTCCCGCGCCAACCAAGTTTCGAAGTATTTTCGGCAAGTCCAAGAGCACGGTATGAAGTTCCTACCTTCACAAATCTACGTAGGAACTCTATACCTCGCTGCTGGATCTGTACCATATATGTTCCACGTCACCGAAAGTTCGCGAAACGTACGAAATTCGGAACGGTCTCTTCGCCGCCGACCTTGGCGAAGTTCACTCGAGCTCCAGCACTTCACTGCTCGCAGGTGGAGGCTTTCGGGCGTTGGCGTCCAACGTGGATGTGTTTTTTTCCCGCGTTTTTTTTTTCTTTTTT
>JAPYZK010002404.1:0-14208 GCA_030522785.1 Platygaster equestris | reverse complement strand
TTTTACGTCTAGAGTCTTATTTTCCCTCCAGATGTTTAACCACGAGCGCTTGCTGGGGCTTATGGAGAAGTAGCCGTCCATGAACTGGAAAGTCTATGACGTGACGAATGTATTTGTGTGTACCGCCGCCATTTTGAGTCAAGCGATCGACACGTACACATTAAACATACCGCCAGACATTTATTTATAGGAACCAATAGGAACTCTACATTTGACAGATGATGCAAATTTTACAAATACTGATTTGAAAACAAAGAGTAGAAGTAGTCAGTAGTGCTTCGAAAAAAATTATGAAAATTTAAGGAAATTTAAGGTGAGCAAAAAACTGCCAACCTCGAGAACACCCCGCAAACATTATTTGCAATTTACCCCTGATTTCAGCAACAATAGAAAACGAAAATGTCAATTTCGGTTATTGGAACGCACAAGTTGCAGTTGGACTTTTCCTTATGACATTTCTTTCCTCTGCTAAACAATAATTATGAATTCTTGCAATGTAAGAAGGTACTGCGAAGTTTTGGACAACGACAATAGTTATTGTCAGCAAGATTTGCAATTATTGGACACTTTTCTAACCTCAATGGAAAACAAAGAAATTTCGTTATCGCTGAGATTTAATTACGACCAACGATTAAGAGAAAACACTTGCTGAACTGAACATTTTTTCTTTCCCGAGTACAGAGTGACAAGAAAATGGCGTGGACACCTTATCAACAAATTTTGGCGTTGCTCATGGTGCTTACTGGGTCTTTTAATACACTTTCTGTCAAGTGAGTTTCAAAAAAAAAAGTTTAAAAAATAATACTTCTGAAATGGAATTTTTTATACAAATGATCATATTCCATAAAACTAGATCTCTTTGATATTAATAAACCTACCATCCACAAGGGTCATTATTTCGAAATCTGCATGGAATAAAAGTATAAAATTTTTCACAGATATTTTTCCAAATTTTCTGGAATGTAACACTTTCAAAAATAATGTAAAAATTATTGTTGTGTTGCCTGAATTCCTTTATTGAAACAATTGGTTTGTTTCAGGTACTCAGATTCGCTCAACATTTTGAGAAAAGATGGGGAAGTTACTCCATTTCAGCATCCATTTATGCAGTCTGCTTTCATGTTTCTCGGGGAAATTTTGTGCTTGGTCGTCTTCAAAATTGTCTATTTGTACCATTACAGAAAAATGGTAAAAAAAATTCTACGAAATTCTTGAGTAAAATAATTGGATGTAAAAAGAGTACTCATTGTTTTCTCGTTTCGTTCTAATTTTTTATATTTATTTTACTCTGTTAAAATAACTAAAAAAAATACATTGAAAACTCGAAGCGCTTCAGTGGTCAAGCGGACCAATTGCCAAGCGGTACTGTGCGGCGATTGGTCGGCTGGGGCCACTGAAAAGCGGAGGAGAACGGGTTCGAGTCCCACCTGTGGGACCCCGGATTTTATTTCTCGAAAATAATTTCCTGGGGTCGGGGCACCGATATTTATTAATATCGGCACCTCTCAGGAGGATTCGAGCCAGTAGCCGCCTACTTGCCGAGGGGTTTTCCATGGTTTCCCCCGCGGGTCGATGGAGGGATAATCCCAAGTCGACGTAAATACTAGGTAGTGTAATGAAGTCGTCCATGGAAGTGGGACGTGGGACGAAAAAATGAATTTGTTCAGGTAAAAAGAGACCTGAACCTCAAAGGCCCGCCAAGGGTGTGAGTAACCAGAACTGAAAAAACAAATAATAATAATACATTGAAAACTCTATTTTTATTCGTTTTCAAAATTTTTCAAGAACATGCTAATCCCCAAAATGGTATTGCGATCTATTTTTGACTTTCTGTTTTCAACAATTTTACAATTTTTCAGGATGGATCCGTCGACCGTAATTCACTAACTAAAGGAATAAGAAATTTTAGTCCTTTTCTAATGTTCATTCCTGCAATGTGCGATATGATTGGAACAAGTATCATGTAAGTTAGGATTCATCAGTTGAACGGATCCAAGCAATAACCAGTTGCGCGCTCCGAAAATCTCATAATGCGCAACCGGTTATTGCATAGAGCCGTTCAATTTATTTATAAACTTCATGCCAGGACGGTTCGCGATTAAATTACTTCATCAACTAGTAATTGAGTTACGCATTTAATTTGAGGGCACGATGGATACCTTTTTTAGGTATGTCGGGCTCACATTGACTTACGCCAGTTCCTTCCAAATGCTCCGAGGGGCTGTCATTATTTTCACGGGCCTTTTTTCCGTCGGTTTTCTGAATCGAAACTTCAAGTCAGCCGAAGTTGTGGGCATGGTCTTCGTTATTATTGGATTGGCCTGTGTAGGCTTGGCTGATTTCGTCACAAACAATGGCGACAAGGATGCCAACTCCATAATTACTGGCGATTTGCTCATTGTCCTGGCGCAAATAATCACGGCTGTAAATTTGCTCCGTCATCTTTGTTCTTACAATCCAAGAATTCATATCTTTAGTTGATGCTTTTCTTTCATTATTTAAAACATTTACATTTTTTCTCTTGGATTCATATTGCTCTCTGAATTAATTGGAATTAATTGAGAGTTCCTGAAATCCTGGATTTTGTTGAACTTTCAAAAACTTCCAGCAAATTTATTCACAAAATTTGAGGGCTGGAAAAGTAGATTGTAAAAATGCCTTTTTTGGTATAGGCCCAAATGTGTTATGAAGAGCGATTCGTCGCTGGTCGCGAAATTCCAGCTCTTCAAGCAGTTGGATGGGAAGGCATTTTTGGCTTCATCGGGATTTCTTTGCTCATGATTCCATTGAATTTCATTCCTGCTTCTCATCCGTTCGCGGATAATTCTCATGGCACACTTGAAGATACCGTCGATGCGTTTGTTCAAATCAGCAACAGTGGTCGGTTGTTCATGGCAATAGTTGGTAATTTCAATTTTGTTGATTCTATTTATTCAAAAATGATTTTTGATCAATTTTCTCAATGATTGTTTCACATTTTCAGGCATCGTTTTTAGTATTGCGTTTTTCAACTTCGCTGGTATTTCAATAACGAAGGAGATGAATTGTACTACGAGAATGATTTTAGATTCTGTAAGTTTTTTCAAGACATGCGCATTTTTTTCAAATTCAACAATTTGAAAGTCACATCTTGTAATTGCTGAATTTGACAGTTGAAATCGTCAAAGTAACAAATACAAATTGAAAAAATTGTATTTCCTGTATTGTTTGCAGACGTTTGACACTTGCATTTATTATGTATTGATAAACCCAAGTATTTTCATTACAGGTGCGAACAATAATTATTTGGTCAGTTTCCATTAGTCTTCGATTGCAAGTCTTCCACTTTATACAGGTAAATGATAATAATTCATCATTATACGCTGAAATGAGTTTTCAACAGCGAAGACAATGAAATAAGTGTTGATTCTTATACTAGAATTAGTTTTTTTCTCATTGTAATAATATACAATAACTAACATTAATAAACATTTTATTGCAGCTTATTGGTTTTCTTGGATTATTGATCGGCACTTACTGGTACTTCGGTATAATTCCCCAATTGTTGAAAAAGTGGTGTCGACACCGACCTCCCCAACCTGACGAAGAAAGAGTTGTCAACACTCCAGCTGACGACATCCAAGATTAATCGAGTTCTTCAAAATTGTTTATGATAAAAACTTATTCAAAAGTTTAATTCCTTTTTTCATGCAAGTCGATTTTGTAAACAGATCTTAACTGTTACGTAAAAGATCTGATAATTTATTCTTACTTATGTTGAGCAGATTCTACTAATTCTGTCTCTGTGATGTGTACGCAAATAAAATTTTTGTTTTTATATTGTTATTTTATAGATAACGCACATGCAAATTATAACATTTTGCAATGTGTGAGAGAATCAATTTTAAACCTTCAAGTTTCAAAATTGGATAGAAAAAAAATATAACCTTGTACTGTTTCCATTTTTATTCCTGAGTCGATCATACCAAAAAAATTATGAAAGCTATTCATGCGTACAAGTTTCGATCAATTATATTTATAAACGAAGTGTTCATCAATTATGTCATCAAATTTTGATCAAATATACGTTATTTTTTATTAAAAAATGTCTTTATATTTATATCCTTCTCTTGTTACTGATGCACAACTGTTGCCCGCAATTCAGAAAAATATATTTCTACAAAAATCACTCACATTAATATTTTAAAAATAAAACTATTCAAGTTCATCACCTTCACAAACCCAAAACTATTGAAAATACAATAAGTCTCCCAAGGTCAACGCAGCAAAAACAAGTCAATGTTAAATCTTCTTTATACTTCATTTATTCAACTTAAGATACACTTCTGAAAAAGGTCCAGCCCTTTTTAATACTGAAATGCACCTTCCGTAACAACTATTCAGAGATCTTATAGTTGTTTTTCTTTAAAAAACTAGACATCGTGGGCATAAAAAAGAAAGAATAGAAATTCGTTTATTTCGACGAAAGTGACAACACTTTTTTGGGGGACAAAAATGTTTAAAAAACGAAAAAAACACAAACTTCTCACAAAAAACGCCAGCTTCCTCCCCGTAAAAAAAGTAAAAATACATATTCGTAATTTGTATGTGGCAGGTAGTAGAGTATTACAGGAAATGTAACAAAGTTTCCAAACGTTGGTCCGGCTGGTGGTGGATAGATTGGGCCACCAGGAATGCCAATTTGTGAGCATATTGGCAAGGAGCTGGTACACGGACTGTTCCTGGCCAGTTGAAGTACATATGGCACAATTTGTACGAGAGGCGCTGAAGTTTGTCGGCGTCCAACCCAGTGGTGTTGGACAACACGCTGTACGCCGTAGGGCTCACTGTTCCTTGGTTGACGTGTTGCGAAACGATAAAGTAATCGAAACGAGCCGGGTTCTGTATTTAAGAAAAAAACATTAATGATTCAAAACTATACACTATTCACTACAAACATGAAATTATATTTTTGTATACATTTCTATTGGCAATTTGTAAGTTATCAAAAAATTCTCAAGTTTCAGAAACTACAAAGAAAAAAGGCCAAAAATTTTATACATCTACTTTCTAAAACATTCAACAACTTATTAATTTCATAAAGTTTTAACTTGCGAAAAGTTGATCGAAACTGCAAAAAATGATTCTCTTTAAACCTGTTGGAGTGCTTTTTAGTTTCAAGATACACTGTTAGTCAACTGCTAAGAAAAATGCAAAATTTCCATCATTAAATATTACAATGGATATCTGTGAAAATTGTATATTGTCTGTCATTTTTCATAAATCTTAAAATTTCTGAAAAATTTTGAAATGACTCACATTTACATGTTAAGCTTCCACTTCGGCTATATTTTGAAACAAGTTTATAAGATAAAATGAGTGAACATAATTACCGTTATGACATCATCAACGACTGTTCCAGGGGCTGGATTGTTGCCTGCGTTGAAAATGCGAGTATTGATCCTCTTGGTGACGAGGATGAAGGCCATTTTTGGTGCAGCATTGTGGCCAGCATAGAACTTTTCGAGCTCTTTTTTTATGTGATTGACTTCGTGATCGAAGACATATGGAATTTGACCTTCACCAACTCCATCGCGGAACATGAAGATGCGACTCGGCAATACTTTGTTGATCTCCTTGTATTTGTACAAGGCTTTGACCATGTTCAGAGCGAGATCGTTGGACAGCTCTTCACCATTGGTGTGGGCAGTTACAGCACTGAAGTAACGCGTACACGCCTTGTCCAAAGATGCAACCATTGCACCTAAAACCATACAAACATTCGTCAATTACCAAATAACCAAATGCGTTCTAAATTCCTCTTTTTTCTCATTATGAAAATGACTACCAATTTTTTTAGAAATGAAAGCCCTGTATTTCCAAGTTTCAAAAAATTAAAAAACCTTCTGAAGTTTCAACATCGACAACCATACTGAATTGAGGATTCCTCAAAAATCTTGAAATTTTTGTATACTCTTTCGAGTATTCTGATGCTATGAAAATATTTAAAAAATCACGAAATGTTATCATAATTTGTTACATATTTACATACTACGAAGTTATTAGTTAAATATTCCTCGAAGTTGAAACTATTTTATAAAATTTGACAATAATATTGCATTATTTTTACAAACATCAAAATCACTCGCCTATAATTCAGATAACTTTTCATAATTCATCACAATTGAAAAAGAAGCTGTTGACAACAATTTTCCTTAAATAAAAATTACCAAAATCTTTGTTTTTGGTGCCGGTATCGTGGCAGACGTCAAAACCACAGATCATGGCACCATCCATTGGCATATCGCAAGCCCAAGCGGCTCCACCAATTTTACAATTTATCTGAATTGCAATTTTGGTGGCCACAGATTTCCCTTTGGTAAGGTTTTTGGCGACGCACACTTGAGAGGGAACCGGCCGATCAACGGAACATTTTTTTTTGATCGCGGAGTAACGATCGGCGCGATTGTTGGGAACACCACAGAATATCATCTGCGGATTGTTTGCCGACATGATCTGTTCTATAGCAGCAGTGTAAGAACCAGCCCTGTCATCTTCAATTGCGACGATATGAGGCCGGTTCATCGTAAATCGCATTCCTCTTGCGCATGTGCTCAAGTCACCCCAGAATTTCTGCAATTAAGAAGAACAATGTCATAATTTGCATATTTTATAACAGAATACAAGTCTCAGAACCAGCGTGTCTGGAATATTGTACAAGTTTGATCACAATATCATCTGTTCGACGATGAAGTTGATGAATTTTTTAAATCAAATGCAACTGCTAATACATACCTGAAAACTCAACAATTTATTGGAAATGTTCAAGAAAAATACATTTCTTTTCAATATTATTAAATGTTCACATACCTCCAGTTCATGCTGCATTCTCCTGGGTACAATACAGAACCAATCACTCAAAGTGGTCGTGGCTAACAGAGGAGTGTTTCTGAAAGCACCCGTCCAATCAACAGGGTTTCCATTCCACTTGTTTTTTCCAGCGTCAAAATAGATTGTCTCTGGTGGCAACTCTCTGCCAGGAATTTGGGTAAGAGTTTGCTCCAATTTCAATCCCCATTTCTGGAATTCCTGTACGATGTTCGACTGACTGTACAAACGTCGGTTGAAATGCAACAACTTGTCGATGCGTCCTTTGGGCGCGACGCGGGTGTATTCGCCAAGGGCTTTCATCAAGTTGAAGTTGGCCCTCATTTCATCGGTCAACCCTACAAAGAGAGAGCAATAACGGTTAAAACACAATATCAACATTTTCGCATTTCATGTCCAAATAAAAACAAAAAATTGGAAACATTATCAATCATGTGCAATTCAATTTTCTTGTCGCGTAAAACGAGACACATAATTTTTTTCCAGTACCACAATGCAAGAAAATGACAAACCGGTGGTGCGACAGAGTTCTGGAATCAAGTAGACGACTTCATCTTGACCAGCGCGACGATCGCGAGCTTTGGAGAGAGTGACCAGCATAGGTTGCTTCTTCTCCCTGATGGTGATATTGTACTTCGTCTTGTAATAGTCGATGTACGAAGTCTCTTCTCCATTTCGCAGTTTGAACTTCCCCTCGGGGGTAGCATTCCAGTCTATGTCTGTGATGCGGTATGTGTTGTTATTATAATCCGTCAACACAATTAATCCAATCAATTGTTCTTGGCAGTCTCTCTGAAATGAAAATCATTATTATCACTCATCTCTCAAATGAAAAAGAATGCGCATAATGCTATACAACTTTTCATCATTACATGTTTAATCACCGTCAAAAGCAAACTATAACAACAAGATAAAAAAAACATTACGGTAATACAGTATGAACTTACAAACTTCAGCGTTGTTTGGCGCAGAAGTGCTAGATTATTTTTTCAGTAGTTTTTAATATACTTTTAGTAACTGACATAATTTATGTACAAAAATAACATTGGTAATAATAAAAATACACACCTGCCAGTTTCTGCTGCTGCTGCGAATTCTCCCCAAGACCTCCAGAACTGTTTCCTGGCGCATGACTTTATGAGAAATTTCTGCGCACATCAATATGTCAGACTCATGCTGACGTATGGACGTAACATAACCCGGCCATAATTCCAGCCTGTGTTCTTTAATTATGATCTGAAACAAATCAAAAAATCACGTCAGCATACATTTAGAAAGATGCTTTTTTCTCAACATTTCTATATCAACCGTTTTCACAACAAGCAACGTAAAACTGATGAACTATTCACATTGATAAATTGGATAATTGACTGTCTTAAAATCAGTGATATAGATCACACTCCAAGTATTATTTTTATATGTAAAAATGTGATGAACTGAAGATTGTGTGATACGAAACCACTGATTTTTAAAGTGTACAAATGAGAAAATATTTTCAAATAAGACATTACTTTGGATTTGGCATCATAAAAATTTCGACCAACGAGCTGCAGTTCCAAGAACTCCAGACATCTGCGCATGATGATATTGAATAACTGAAGATAGTGATGATCCCCTTTTTTCATTTCACCAACAAATTTGATGGTGATTGTCATTTTCTGGGAATCTTCTTTCCGTTCTGAGGTCAGAACCAAATTCTGCAAAAAATTCAAAGTGTTATATAATACGATAAACTAAATATCTAATATTTATACAAGTGTTAGCTTTAAGAAGCGAAATAATCATTATGTTACGCCATTTCGAACTTGACCAAATTTTATGACAAGAAAAATGAACCGCGTAGAAAAACAAGAAATTTATAACAAAAGGAAGATGCATTGAAAAAAATTTATTTTCTTTTTAGGAATAAAATATATGTATGTTTTCAATTTGATTGTGAAAATGAATTTCTGAACACTGTAAATATGTAAATAAAAGAAATATCAAATATTTCACCTCTGGCAATCTCTGGATCGTGTACATGACAGTGCCGTCAAATATATACGAACCCAGAGTTTTCTGGTGCTGGTACACCAGGGACTTGCGAACGAAAGTGCGATCTTCTTCCGGCGCGATGTCGACGCGGTACTGGTACAAACACCAGTCTGGGCGCTTCAAAAGCTTGAAGTAGTTAGCAGTCAGCATAATCTTGGTTCCCGAAATTCCTGTATGAATAAAAAAATTCATAAATTGTGAATTCTTACGTCATTTGTCACTAGGAGATGAAAAATATTCATGTAATTGAAAATTTTTTCAATTTTGCCATAGAAAACCTACACCAAACCCGATCATATTTGGTCAGCAAATTTTCAACAAAATGTTTTTCAATTAACAGAAAATAGAAGTTCTTTGCAATTAAAGTGAAAATATGGAATTCGTAACGTTAATATCAAAATTGTATACACAAATTTGGATACATCAGCTGAAACAAAGCAAGTTACAATCATGAAAAAAGTTGTTAAATTATTGAGAAGGCGACGGATTTATACAAGTAATACATGTAATAAAAAAAAATGTTATCTATTATTTACCAATTTTGGTTGCGGTATTGCTTGGTTTCGTAACAAGCAACTCCGGGTCCAATGTGCGACCTCCGCGCCTGCCTCCACGGCCAACAGCAATGTCCGCTATAAAATAAATATTACAGTCAGTCGATTGCTTATTGATCTGGTATCATCATAATTTCCTGAATTAATTACCAGGAGGACGTTCCTGTGGTCTCCCAATGTTGAGTTGGCCCATTTGGCCCGCAAGTTCATTTCCACGTCCAATCTTAAAAGTACACATCATTTTGTAACTATATATTATAATAAATCTGTGCTTTTTTTTCATTAGCTAATGAAAATCCTTCGTTCTTGAATATTACTTTAATTTTTAAACTTGAAAGATAAAGTTTTTGTATTACAACAAGTTAATTGTAAATTTTTGTATTCAAAGTGACTAAATAACATTGTAAAAATTTGAACCTTTAAACCTAAGAAAGCATGTTTTGCACTCGAATTTCAAAACTTGAATCGGAAGATGCAAATACTTCGATTTGTGACAGAGAATTCGAATAATAAAAATTTTTCAACTATGAATGTTTCGAAGAACATAATTTTTCTCCGTTTCTAAGAGGGATGAAATTTGAAACTGCTGACAAATTTGAACTGTCATACATGAAAAAATATGCAATTTATTTTATATATGAATGAAAAATATAAACTTTTCAACCTAGTACAAAAGATTTTCCATTAAATCACATCGATCAAGCTATTTTGGAATATAATTTTAAAACTATGTACATTTCATTTTGATTTTACGAAATGATTTCCAGTTTTTCATTAACCGCAAGGTATAATATAAACTGAATTAGAAAAAGTACCGCTGGGCCAGCCGGTTGTTGCTGCGCAGGAGGTTGTGCAGGCCCCTGGCGCGCTCCCCCCCATGGCTGGCTACCGGATGGTGCATGCTGTGCAGAAGCCTGCTGAGGAGCAGGTCCAGGTCGAGCTTGGGCTGCCGGTGCAACTCCGCGACCACCTCCTCCCCAAGCACCCTGGGGAGCTGGCCTTGCCGGCCCAGTAGGTGCTACGCTAGCTCTTGGTGCTGGTGCTTGTCCTGGTGCTGGTGCTTGTTGGGCACGCCCGCGCCCACCGACTCCACGCCCGCGAGGTCTGGGGTCCGCCATTTTTCCTCAAAACGCGATCTACAAACTTAAAAAACAAATTAATTTCATTGAATGTTGTCGCATCGAACTGGAAGATGTGGGTTTTTAATCAAGACAAGTTGTTCCAGGACATATTTTTAAAGCTTTCTGGAATTCCACCAATTTCATTACAAATTTCTAAAATGATTTATTTAGTAATTGAACTAGTAGAATTTTAGTTTTTTGTTTGAATTTTCATAATTTTTGCAAAAGTTTGGGAGTATTGGGATGAAAATTGTGATGTGATGCATTTGTATTTATAGCAGTTTTTTAGAATCTTTGCATCTTAAAGCACTGAATGTAAATTTATAAAATATTCTCAAATTGAAGAGAATTGTGAACCATACTTGAAAATACAGTGGAATTTGTATCAGTCCATTGAATTTTATATTGCTTTTGAACAATTGCTACTCAATTGTGTAAAATCTTGAATTTGAGGAATAGTCCACTACCCTGAAAATTCTTAAGTTTTTTTGTCTTGATAATTGCAGAACATTCAACAATTTTTATTGTTTTACAAAACTCTTGGGAATATTCATTGGAATAATAAGGAATCACAGCAAATGTAATCTTGAAATCTTGACGTTTTTTTCCTATTTTTGGGATTTTACCAACTGTTTTCTTAGTGTGGTATTTATCACTTTTGGAATTTTCAATGGTTTCTTTTGCAGGGTTTCTTCAAGACATTTTTCCATTTTAAATAAATTTCTGACGTTCTAGAATTGTATGTCCATCACAAAATTAATGGAAATATCAACAAATATTAAAATTTGTCACCAAAATTTGTTCTATTTGTGATAATACTTGTCCATTTGAATTAAAACAAGCTTCAAGAAGCCAAAACTTTAATTAAACAATGAAATGTTACAATTTCAAGTTTCACATAATTTAAAAAATTTTTCACAACAATATTAGTACTCATTTAAAATGCCTAAGGCTGCATTTTTCACAAAGCAGTAATAGGAAAAAATCAATTTGAGTTTTGTATAGATTAGGGCAGAGGAAAAAATTATATTTCCCACATCTGCCTTTCTCTTAATAACCAGATGACTAAGGACTATTCCATTCGGGACAGAGTTTCAAGCATAACATTTCCATTAAAATGGTACATGACACCTAGGAAGGGGAGGTAACTGCTGAAACTGAATTTTATGGGGCTGTTGTACAAAGACTGACTGTTTGGGCTGAAAGTAATAACTCACAAAAATTAAGCTCAATAATATTCAACACATGTTGCATGGAGAAATTTCTAGTGTTATAAACAGAGCACACTGAAATCTTAAACCAATAAATAACATTTTTGTCCTTTATTTTTCATCCAATTTCTTTGCTGTAAATTATCCTGGGTTTTTTGATGTCTTAAATTAATTACCTCAATTTAAAGGATTTCAATCAGTGTATACATTTTGTTGTTGTATAATTTTTTTTTCCATCAATTGTGAAAATTGAAATTCTTGTGGTTTTTTTCAATCAATTTCAACATTATTTACTTTAACTTTGAAGATAGTGATTCACTACTATGTTTTCAATATTGAACTTTGGATGTTTGTTTCTTGTACTCTTGTACAAATTCCATGAGGTCCACAATTATTAACGGAGTATCATAACTTCATGTAAATATGCTATTACCCTTTCATGACTTTTAAATGATTTTAAAAAAATCTATTAATTATGAAAATACACATTTAAGAGCTAAATATTTTGAAGCTCGTGTTTTCGTTTACAGTCATCGCTAACTACCAATATGTTATAATCATGAAATATTTTCAATTGTTTTGAATAGTCCGATTTCAAAATTAGGACATCTCACCGTTAAATATAAAAAAGGAAACCATTCCATATAATCATCATCAAACATTAAAAATTTGATTAAGCGCTCAATGGACCATTCAAATAATTACATAACCTTCCATCAGCAAATTAAGTTTTTTATTTTTGATGTTTTTTGTTTTAGGGGTTCCAATATTTAAATTGTCAAAAAATGTTCATTATGATAGGAATCAAAATTTCCACCAATACAGGCGATAATCTCAAAAATAACCAAATATAAGCAGTTTCATACATGATTTACAAAAATTTCCTAACTATGTTTGACATGTGTCCGTGATTCAAACAATACAGTTATTCAGTATATAAACACATCAAAAAATGGAAAAATCATGTCAGGCTTCTATTTTTGCATTTTCGTTAAAATTCATCTAACTTCAACTATTATATCAACTGCCATTTCTATTTATAATTTAATGTCAATCATTAAAATTCATCAACCCCAATTTCGAGCTAATTCGATAAAAAATGCTGCTTTACCAAGAGTCACGAGACTATCAACAACCATCAACTTACTAAAAATATTTCTAGAGAAAATTACTTTCTTAAATTCTTCACCTTGATTGCTGTTGGGCCACTGAAGAACTTTTTCACATTTGCAACTGACTCGACGGAAAAAGAGCCATAAAAACACACGCGCAGGTTTACACAACAATGTTTCGTTCTCTTCAGCAGCGACACGTCCGAAAATTCAAAATGGCCACCACCCAAAAATTTCATCAGGGTCAAACAACAAACAAAAGAAAATAAAAACCGAATAGGGGTTTGACTCCCTACGATTTGTCAACTCCATAAGACTTATCTCGGCGTTTACCGGGGGGCCTATGCTCACATGAAAGTTCGCCATGTTATTTTATATGAGAAACTGCATGTGAGCATAGGCCCCTGGCAAATCGTTATCGGAATAATCAAACCCTCAGACAATACGCGAAAGCACAAACGCGAGGCGCAATTCGCGAATCGAAGCTCGCGACTGCGCTTTTTGCAGAAAACGTGGTTTCGCACTCAGCTGTTTTCGCGTCCCGGCAAAACCAGAGGCGGAACTTTTAAAGTTTCCTGTTCTGATACCCCGATCTAACGAGAGCGAAAATAAAATGGCCGAAACCCTTGTATAGGAGCAGGGGCAAAAAATCTTCCACAAAGTAGACAAGTTTCGACGTGCTCGATGGATCTTGATAGATCTAGAGATCGGAGGGCGCGGGAGAGAAACACGGAAATTCTATATTTTCGTAGAATGGATGTTTTAGAACATCGGAAATACGAAATTCGCGTATTACTGACAAGCTCTTGACCTACCCACACCGTAATTACTGATGATTCACCAATTGCCCAAAAAAAATTCAAATCGTGACGAAATCAAACTTCCTTTGTTAGGGACGCGGGATTATGGACAAAGTGATAGGAAAAACGAGAGAAATGCATGATTTTTGTCAGTCAAGATTGGCGAAATTGTGACGATAGGATATTTCATGATAATCAAGTAATGTGATAAAATTATCTTACCGAAACTGCAATCAAAACGATCCACGCGCTCAACTGCGACACACAAAAGACCACAAAAGAGCAACAAAAGAGTAAAGACGAAACAACACACACTGCAAAGTGCAACCACACCTCTCTCGAGGGCCCAACTTCGAAATGCCGAGGCGGCGACGACAAATCTCCTCCTGAAAATATGGGGTAAAAAAAAGGGGGGTTGGCAGCATTTGTTACTGCACGGTATCACAACGGATAAAACATGTAGCACCATCTACCGGGGGATATGTCATTAAAAAATTGATAGAATGATG